>VOMN01054058.1:0-31441 GCA_014899125.1 Orchestia grillus
AGAGGGCCTGAACCAAGAGCATTGATGACTCCTCATACCATGGCAAAACCTCCACCACCTTGAAGCGTTGCAACTGTACACCTGGGATAAAACTCCTCACTTTTCATTATTCGATCACATTGTCTGCCATTGCTGCCTAGCCTATTGAACTTGTTCTCATCGCTAAAAAGTACCTTGCGCCAGAATGAGACGTCAATTGCTTCATGACATCTGACGAATTCCTTACGACGCTTTCTGTTCTTCACCGAAACCACCGGTTTGCGGTCTTGTAATGCAATCTCTCAACTTTAATTCATTCAATCTATTATTAACTGTTGAAACAAAATACTTGGCAATAAGGTTACACCCTTTTCGAACCTAAGAAGTAGTTTTAAATTTGTTTCTCAGGCTGCGGATTTATATGGCGCGATCTCTCTTAAAGAAGTAACTCTGAGGCGGCCAGATTTTGACCTATCTCGAACACTGTCGGTCTTCTCATGTTTTATCATAGTCATTCGTACAGTTTCTTCATTACATTTGAGTCCTCTGCCAATTTCTCTGTTAGACAATCCAGTATTATAGAGTTTAATAAGCTCCTCACGATCACTTAGAGAAGGACGAAGCATTCGGATTAAATATAACTTAATAATAACGTTAAACACATTGGAGAAACTATCAGCATGATTTAAGATGGCGTATGGTCGGAAATGCGAATAAGATTAACATCTAATTCTAAACCGCGGACTTTCTTTTAGACCTGTAAATCTTCGTTATGCCACTTTTGTAGAAAATATCTAGCCAGGTAAATAGAAATTAATAAAATAATATATGTAGAAAAGAAATATCACTGAATCGAATGATACATATAGCTTATTATGGTCAACTACTTAAAATTTAGTCAAATTATAATTCCACAAAACATTGGACGTGAGGAGTTTCTTTCTTCCGCACTGTAGAAGCCTACGCTCTGCTATTCTCTCAAATTTGAGAAACTTGAAACTACACCTTTATCGGTGGAGTTACGAAAATCAAACATGCACGCAACTCAATGCCATTTACTTCAATGATAAATGACTAAACTAAAAACAAATGGAGTATAAAAAATGAATTCAGGAACTGAATATCAGCCAAAACAAAATTTCAGAGTCACAGTTACAGTCTGCCCCACTTACCATAATGCCAGGCCTGACCTGCCCCAATGCATCACACTGCCAAGCCTGACCTGCCCCAATGCATCACACAGCCAAGCCTGACCTGTTTAACTCTGCCGGTTGCACTGATTTCCACTGTCCTGATGCAGACTTCAGTCCAGTCGAGGGCCTGCAGAGCCAAGGTGCTGGCAGAGCTGGGCAGCGCAGGGCACAGCAGCGCTGTGGTCACTCTGCTTCCCTCCGCTACTGCTTTGCACGCATAAATCTGTGTTGGTGCGCGGGAGTCAGAAAATATGGTGGAAAAAAGGTGGGTTATAAGCATGGCTGCAATACAAGCTAGTGAATCATACTTAGGTGTATATTTTAGGTCCCTTACCAAAGATGCACGAAGTCCCCTAAGGCACCCAGAACAATAATCGTCTCCAGCAAATTGGTTTGAATGTAATTAACAAAGAATTAGGAGCATCATTAGAAATGGCAAGGTAAGATCTTCTCAGCCCTAATTTGCTCCAACTGCCCAAATTTTGTTGAAGATGCCAGAATTTTATAAAGACCATGACACATTAGTTTAGGCTGGTAAAGTAACAGAGAAAAACATTTCCTCAAACTAAACAAAATCAAATTGCAGAGTACATCTTCATAACTCATTCAACAAGGCATCACAAGGTATATTTAGATGCTCTACAGGCAAACAGTAAAGCACCCAAGTTCAAGAATAGCAAATATTAGGTAAAAGTCAATAAAAAATTGGATACAGATTAAGAAATTCATAAATCAGTGATGCAGGACACAATTTCATCAATTAAAATCTGGATGAAGATTTCCATAAATTAGTCCTTAGATGACACAACACACCTGCAGCAAAAGCACGACCAACTGCTCAGGTGTTGTTTTCAGGAGCCATTTTGTGCTGCTGGTGCTGGCTCCGTGCATTTGAAGGCACTCATTACTGATAACCTGTGAAGAATTGTCCATCAGTAGCCACAAAGTAAAATTTATTTGTTCACACTTAGACTGGACTGCAAATGGCTACTACACCTCAAAACGTCAAGCAGTGACAGAGGCTATTAAACTGTGCATTAAAACACACAGAAATTATAATTCTTTTTAGCAAGTTTTAATGGCCTTTGCATTGTTACCAAAGAGATTTTGCATGATAGTGTAACTAAATGTTAAATAAAAAGGAAAGCTTTAACAACAACGTTAATTATATACTAAACATCAAATGTTAAATGGATACAAAAAGAAAACCCTATGCAAACTACATGCTACATTATGTAACAAGAAAATAACTCCTAAACACACAGTGTAAGATAAAAAATAAAAATTCATGAAGCTATTGCAGCAGCACCTAATTTAGCTGCCATTGCAACTTGCAACACTTTTATCAAAAGCACAAAAAAGTGGATTTACAAACGATCTAAAAGAAAAACCTACGTTATGTAGTTGTGCTTCAATTTATCACTCTATAGTCTGTGATATAAAGTTGCTGCAATAACAGTTCATAGCATGAATGCAGTAAAAAATTAACAACAATAGTTTCTTTGATCAAATATTAATATTATTCACACAAAACAAAATGTGATGTAATATCTCAGCTCAAAGTACAATGTTAACCTACCATAGAACTTTTTTCAAGAAAACTTAATCATTTTCTGTGCTTACAATGCTCACCATTCATGCCACCTACACTTTTCATATGCAACCATTTCACAGAAATCTTAGTTCCTATAATGCTCCTGCACCAACTAGCTCTACTTACTCTAGATTTTCATTTAATACATATCTTAATTTGATAAATACTTAATGCATGCAAATGCTAACTGAAATGATATACATGTGTACAACTATTTTTCATATTGTTTGTAGAACTGATGAGACTGCAACTGGTTGCATGATATTATTAGAAAATAAGTAATGTTTTTCTAAAAACTGAAATGTAATTGTAATTCAAAATTACCTTCAAAGAACCTGATTACTTGCAGGCAAAAAAACAATACAAACAGTTTTATATACTTACTGATAAGGACAAACTGTCATCTATTAGAAATTTAGCCAATGGACTCTTTGGATTCTGGTACAAGAGCCATGTGCTTGGTGAAAACTTCTGCTTTGGAGCCAAGATGCAGCTCACAGCAATGCCGACTTGCTTAGCTTGATTATCTACATCCTTCCTGCAGAAAAAAAGTAAAAATCAATAAAAACTACATCTTCACATCACTTCAATCAAAATATGATGGCATGTAAAGCTCACACCAATTGGACTAGAATAGCTATACCATTTCAACCAGGGTTGTAGAGTAGGAGGTCTTGGCAGGAGTCCGAGTGTGATTTTTCTCAGACTCTAACTCCCAAAGTCCAATTAAATTTATTTAACATGCTCTGTATATTTATTTTAATTTGTCACACAAGCAAAGAATTATGAACTCTCTTTTGACAAATTATTATTATTATCAACCCTTTCATGTCTTTCGTCAATTATGGTGAACCAAAATTAATTTATCGTTGATTCCTTTATTTACTTAATGGTCCATGAAGCATAACAAACATATATATCACAAGATAAATAAATATGTAGTACATACTATGAGTAATGAATAATAGTAATGTGAGTTAATTACATAAAATTATATTCAATATTAGTTAATGGATTCTATTCAGATGAGTTAATTCATATTCTTGCCTTATTCAAACCATTTCACAAAAATCATACGTTATCAAAGTTTTACCAAAAAATTTAGGAAAACTACAATTCATAATAGCTAGGAATCTGCACTCATGCATTGTAAATAAGTTATAAATTCATAAATATAACAGCTCTTGTGTGAAAATATTAATGATGCTGCATGTGAAAAAATTTGTAGGTCTACATTATAGGCTACAGACCAATATTAAAAATGAGTATATTAATATTGTCAAGTAAATAGTCAAAAACAATTTGTTTGTAACGAAGTTCCATTGAACTATAGGGGTTAGTAAGTAAATAAATAAATTGAGTATCCTAAATATGAAATCATAAAAATAAAAATGTTTGATAAAGAAATTACATCTATGATAAGTAAACTTCAATCACAAAAGATAACATAAGATAATTCAAGAATTGCATCTTATAATTAAGGAGTTAGATTCAGATGCAGAATTATTGGAATTGTAGGAGTTAGATCTTATACCTTCTGACTCTGTACCCTTGATTTCAATGTCCCATTACAAATCCGTATACTCTCATCACTCTGCACCAACTTATTTATTGAGTGATAATAAATTAAAACCAATAGATTTTACGATAGATTCCTATCAGTACCAAGCAAGGTACTTACACTATTGACAAATCAACTTTAAGAGCAAGGAGTACAGGATTGGTGTCAGCAGCTCCAGCTTGCTGGGAGGCGGGAGTTGAACTTCTGCTTAAGGTAGCAGTGGCAACTTCAGTTCCTGATTTCGGTTGTTTTGGGGGAATATAGTGCAAAGATGAACGGCCTCCTGTCTTCTCCAGGGCTGGAGGGTCATCAAATATGGATGCTAGGTGAGAACTGTGTGAGAGAAATATATCATTAACTTCAAGGCAAAGTTTTCACTTTATTTATTTCAGGACTGAAAAATTAAAGCTACTGCCTGCATAAATCAGAAAACTAGTAATAAATAAAAATAAAGCTGTATTTCTCAAATTACACCAAAAAAAAATTTCCATCAATTTAAGCACTTGCCTGATGACCTTCAATCAGCACTGGCTATTTGAAATCTACCACTAATGTTCAAGCATATAAAAACATATAGTTGTCAACCATTATAATTAGCATATTAAAATAAGTTATTAAAAAAATACAAATCATAAGTGAAAAATAATTACCTTTTACTCTGCTGAGGAGGAAATGATTCACCTTCATTACAATTAAATGATTTTTTCTTTGAAAACATCTTTGATTGGAACTGAATTATTAAAAATTCATACCCATATAGTTACAACAAATTAAAAGTCTTAACAGTAGGATCTGCAACTGAATATATCAACAATTAAGCATAAATGGTTAAATCACAGGGAAACTACTGAACATGCAATGACAATACAATCTTAAAAATCCCATTCAGAACATGTTTACAATATGAATTCCTGCTTCACATTTTAAATACTTTAGTGTAAAGTTTATTTAAAATTATAAAACTCGCACATATTGTCAACACAAGTAATGAAATTGCACACTGGTACAACTGTGTACCAATTATAATCCATGTTCTATGATCAAGTAAATGTTTAAAGCACTTTGGATAACAGTCATTCATTTCACCAACTGCCTAATTTCAGTCTCTTTCTGAGTAATTCCACTTTATTTTACGGATCTATTTTCTCATTTAACTAATCTTATTGATATGAGTTTGCCTTACGAATCTACATAGCACTGAAACATTTTGATAATTTCCTTTGGCTTCTTTGGTTAATTCGTTCAGTGCGATAAAAATTGCAACATTAACAAAAAAATGAGTTCAATTCAGATTAGATGTCATTTAAATTGAGGCTTTTGCAACAGCCGAATACTCATTAGGCACTCATCATTTCTACATCATACATTTCACACGCTGCAACGAAGAGCGACTCTTCTTCTTTGTGGTTATTGGAGCTTAGAAATCTAGTCCATGCCCTCAGTTGTTTTTTCAGGTAACAAGAGCAAATCCTGCAAGACAGCAGCACATCAAAGAGCGACTCCCACTGGTGACTAGTGACTACTAGCGGCGTAACCACACATCCGCAGTAACAGAGGCGTACGCATATCTACTTACTTTGTGGTCAGTTATCAACATTATCATGCCCAACCTCCTCTGAGCTCTAGTGTGAATTTCATACGACCTGCAATAACAATATGAACTAAGTATCCATTTTACAATGTAGATGAAATAAACTGAATCCGTTCGTATATGCTTTTATATATGTCCTATGTATCTCATGCCAAATTATCAGTAATTTTAAAATATTTTACAAAGGTGGTATGGATTTAATACAAGGAGCAGTGATTTTACTGTCAGACAACTAACTTGTGCCGATGAGCACAGTGCATACCTGAATTCGTAATAAAGTCTAGGTAACGATACAGTTTTTATTTTCGTGCTTCTGATGAGATCATCTAGGTTAACATTTATTTTGTTATTGTTTCTCTGCCTAATGTCTATTTACATTCATATCCTAGCAATGGAGAACAAAGTCGTTCAAACCCATTTTTCATTAAATGAATTTACTGTCTAAGAATTTGTTAGCATATAGCATTGCGCTAACACTATGCTAATAATGAATTTATTGCATAAAATTCGCACTTTGAATTCAACCGTATGATTTTATCACTACGGAACGTTATTAATACAAATCTTACACCATTTCAGGTATGAACTGCGTTGAATTTCCTTTAAGTGTTATTATTTATTGGTGTTTTTGCAATGTCAGCAGCCTTCCCTGAGCTGGTCTGCGTTCTTCCTCTGATCTTTTAGCGATCCGTTCGAGGTTCTCTTACATTCCAACTCCCGCAGGTCCGGATGTCAGTTACTAGAACTCTCTCTGGGCTGGAGCTATCAAGATAACCAAGGGTTTCTCATTCACGAGTGAAATATTTTCAAGGTGAGTACTGAACTTAGTTCTCTTTTCATTTTGATTAAAGAAGAACCTTTATTATTCCAACACGTTTTACCGTTGGGTTTTAAATGCCTTACAACTACTGGTGCGGTGGGAGATGTGAGGAATGTGTGGTTTAAACTTCCTTTCCCAAGGGAAGTACTCCGTGGTCACGTGAAAAGCCCCAACCACCTGAGCCGAGGCTCGAACCCTTGTCCTTTCGGCTGTGAGGCCATCACGTTCACCACTGCACCATGGAGCCCACATTAAAACGTGAAACACAGGATATCTAGCTCTAAACTGCGCTGACTGCTTCAGCTGAACGACCCATGAACCCGAAATTTAACATGGAAACAAATTCGGATTTTTTCTCTGGAGTTTTATGAAAATAAAGTTTATGAAACACCTGCAATTGATTTTCAAGGTTTGCGAGAGCGTGTCATCCACAATGTTAACGAGCTTAAAGGCAACCTTCAAATGATTTGGAAATTAATGCGAGCAATGAAAGACCGATGCCAAAAGTGCCTCACAAGCCACAATGCCCATTGTATGGAATAAATGAATTAACAGGGACTGGCACTGAAAATTGCGCTGTTATTGAAAAGTAATTTTTCTTTAAAGATGTGTATTCTTTAATTTTTTCCTGGTTGGATATCCAGCTCTATTTAAGTAAATGAAGTCAATGATTGTGCTTTTAAAAATCTGCTCGCGCAGTGAGCGAAAAAAAATCTTACTTTTTTGCATAAGAGTTCCTAAGCTATTATTAGGACTAAAAAACAAATGAATTGGTAGTACCATTTCACGCTTTAAAACTAAGTATCTCAGATCAATACTTAATGAGTAATAAATATTTGAAAACCCCAACTATTTTTTTTATAAAACAGCCTATACTGTGAGTACAACAGCCTCTACGAGGACCTGCCTTACTAAATTTTCATAGTAAAGGGATCAAACAAGAAGAAGCAGGCATGTCTCACAGATGTGTCCCGAACTGTACATAGTACGTTTGACGATGAATCAAAATCCGGAACCGTGCCAGGGGCCTGTCGCTCTTAATTACATTAATAATGACTCGCATGAAGTCTTTACGTCACATATTTAAATACAAACAATTATTAGTATAGATCTTGAGCTTTTGAGTCACATACACACTTAATACAATTGATTCTTGTGTTGCAGTTCGTATCATACTATTATTCTGAGGCAAAATAATTCTTAGAATTAGTATTAATCTCGTATTGAATCTACTTGTGTCGTGTTGAGTTTACTTATGTCGAGTTGAATGACTCTTTTGAATGTTGTCAACCATAAAACTTAAACATGTTTAAAAATATTGAGGTTCCACACTCGGATGTTTTAATTAATAAAAATAAAAACCAACTTACCCACACAACTCAGAATTTTAAAATCTCTTTTCATTTTCGCGTTAAAGCCCAATTTCAACGATATGCAATCAGCGTACCTTTCGCAAATCGTTAATTCCTAGAATGTTGTACGTACATCTCATTTGTACGCAGTGTTTGGCTGTTTTCTTTACGTTCTTATTACAGTGTTGAAAATGACCTCGAATGTTGGTCGGAACGTTCGTTTTTATTGATTTTAACCATTTATTTGTAAAACGTGATTTTGTCAAGAGTTGTGTCGTTAATCTTTCTTTTTTTTAGTCAAGTCAGTTTTCGCCAGTTTAACCGGAAAAGTAGATGAATAACGACTTCACTTGGAAACAAATTCTCCATCCAGCTACAGTTTTGATGATCTGATCATGCCCGTGCAGTATTCACCCTCAGCTTTGCACCTGACGGAACAATGAAGAATTCCCTCACAAACACAGCGTCTGAACAACAGAAATAAATCTTGTACCCGGCACGTTAACCCGATTTTTTGTCGGTTGCATCGCTCCAATGTCGTAGATTACATACATATGTAATGTAATTAATCTGTGCCACTGCCTCCTATGCTGGGGCAGGGGTTACGCGTAATCGCACGAATATACTCGCACTGGAACGTCCTCTCATAAATACAATACAAATTTTCGTGGATGAATTCCCTTTGCATTTAGATCACTGATTTTTCGCATTTTCTCAGAGCTTGATGGAGTCATGGGAAACAACTGTTCTCATAGACTGCTTGTATGGTCTTTCCATTTCCTCTACGGATTACTATGGAAAACCCGTTGCCTAGTAACATCAATGGCTAATACACAGTTTCCTGCAATCAGCAAGGGCATCCAAGTTTGCTTTAGAAGGTATTGGCAACACCAAACTTGAGAATTTGAGGTTGCAGCTTTCTTTTCCAAGGTAAGCACTCCGTGGTTCCCTGAAAATCAGTTTCGCCAGAGCCGGGATTTGAACCCCAACTTCCAAGCTGGGAGCCTGACACGCTACCAATGCGCCACGGAGCCCCAGCTTAGGATTAGTTGACCTTACCCTGAAGGCGGGACACTATGGGATTGCTGTACCGAACATCCCCGACTGATACTCATTTGGTCCACAACCCTGACCTTCCTGGCCAAACAAACCACAGTCCTGTTCAATGTACGCTTAGATAAGTAATTTGATTAGAATGTTACGAACTATTCGTCTAATAGAGTTTTGAATTTATTTTACTTGCTCGAGTATAATTACCAAATCGAATCTGCTATTAAACATAAAATCAATGAGATCTGTAAATATTCATATCGAGTTCAGAAAGCTCTTGCAAGCGTAATTATAATTTCATTTCTATTTTTGAATATCGAATAATTCAGAACTGGTTGTGTTCGCTCTACGATTTTACCAGGCAACGGGTTTTCTCTAATTACATTCATGCAAAAAAATCGCATAATTCGCCACGTTCGGTATTAGAATAGGAACTTTTCAGCGTTAAAATTATTATGTACCATATTAAATTTGAAATATAAAACATTGTGACATTTGATGCAAATATATGTTTTACCTGGGACTTCATGATCACCTGTAAAATTATTCCGCTGAGGGGATTTTACCCAGTGCGTTCATATACCTTAGAACTTTCGGACCTGTTTCCTTCACTATCCACCTGTTCTCGTTCTGATGCTACTTATTTTACCCTGCGTTTTAATTCTGACATTTATTCAATGTGTGGCAGATCAATTTCATGCTTTAAAATTACTCAAAGTCTAGTATGTGTTCGTTTAATTTTTACTGATCAACATTTCAGAGCAAAAACATGCATTTTAATCAAGACGTGTGAGAAAAATGTTACATGAACGCGCCTTCCAATTTAAATTTTGAGATCAGAGTTCGAATAGTCGTTGAAAGCTAAGTTCGAGTTTCTAACAAATTATGAAATTTCAAATCTGTTACTTACTTTATTATATCTAAAAATTTATATTTGTACTGTTTAATTTTAATTATGTGTCAATATACATAACTGGACAGAGACATCACAGGAGAGATCCTGCAGACCTTCGCGGTGATCGTGGCTGGCCATTCACAGACTCAGTCACTCAGTACTCAAGATGACTTGGTAAGGTGAGGTGGTGTTCAACTCAACTGTGTGGTGCGTGGCAAGCGATTCTGTGAAAATCGTTTAAGTTGTTTTGCGCTTCAGTTAATGGTCGAAGATCCACAGGAGAATCATTCCCTGCGTATTTCCGTGAAATTAACGCAGCAAAGGTGAATTACAGCGCAGGTTTCCGTGGGGTTGTGTGTGGGCCGCTTTGATTACCTGCGGCGAAGCGGGTTCCTTCGGACGGAGCAGCCAATCTTACGCGTTGTTGCAAGAGGCTCGGACGTTTAAGCGAAACACAGATCAACATTCCAGGTAAATGTGTACCGCTCGCTGATTAAAAGCGTGTAAATAAAATAGGAAAAGGTAATAACCTCCTAAGTGCTTTTTAATTCATTTAACTACCGATATTTCGCTCAGGTAAAAACGCCTGTTGTATTGGAAGCGCCGTCAAAGGATGTTAACTTCCAAATCCTAGTTTAGCAAATTTGACATTATTATCTACATATTAATACGCTTGTACCTACCCTCCCGTCGCGCTTCGACACTTTTCAAGTGAAATTTCAGGTCTCGAGCGAAGTATCCTGTAAACGGGTTGCATGTTTGACTATAAAATGCCAGTCTTCTTGGCACATTTTCAGTTTCCCTAAAAGAGTTCATACTACTCGCATCATCAAGAAGAAAATTGTTTCCAAAACCGGACTATCTCTGCCCGGAAGCTTTTACCTCTGTCCAATCCATTAGAAAACCACTTCTCATGGGCTGGTTTATCTAAAGATTATTTATCTAAATTTCCTGGGAATTTTCCCGGGACCTGCTAGTTAATATTATCATTTGACAGCTTATCTGTAAACTGCTCTCAAACATTGGTATTTGCATAAAGTTTCCGCTTTTCGGACGAGTTTCTAAGTCTTCGTACGCTTGCTTCACAAATAATAGAGGAGAATATTAAAAAATAGAGTTCCTCATTCCTTTACGGTAGTTTTAAATTAGATTAAAAATGAATTCCAGGGAAGTTTTTTGATTTTATTCTAAATACGTAAAAAATGAATCCACTGATTCAAATAATTCAGCGAAAATTTACAGATAATAGTATGCAATGTGAATATATGAGCAAAATTTCACGAACGCTTTCTTCAGTGAAAGTTATTATTGACCTGAAAAAATTGTGCATATTGTTCAATTTACATGGGAGGTCTGATGGCTTGTGCAAAATCGTGATCCTAGCGCTCTGAGTACAGGTCCTGTGCCTACGATGGCGGCTCGATGCGGTGTTCATATTAAAAAAACAAGGTAGGGTACGAATTCTAAATTCTACCAGACCTGCATGTAGGTTGTATGGACACTCAACGAAAATTTCAGTTAACGTGTGAGAGGAGAAGTTAGTTTTTTGTGAGAAAAACGTCAAGTTCATATGTTCGTACGTATTGGGCCACCGGCGCACCAATCAACCGCTGTTGCGTCATGGTTTACCTGTACGCCAACACTCACTCTGTGGACGGTTACTCTAAGCGGTCATATTTGAGCTACCAAGACAACTAAATACCATTCATCCGAGTATGGAGAGGGAGCTGAAATGATGATGTGTCGAACTGGAAAGCACGAGAATAATTCCAATTCGGCGCCCTGTATGGAACAACCCAACTAAGCAGTCACACGCAGAAAACGTGTTAACCTTTTCCCTGGCTACTTCCTTTTTTGGCGAATACGTGTCGTGTTCAGAAGAATTTTGTATTTTTTCCAGGTGCATGAGTGCTCTCGGAAATTGCTTCTTTATATACCGTGAGAGAAGTCAAGGAAGACCGTGTGGACTCATTCTAGGCCTTGTTATACCAAATCGAAGTTAGCGCGCTGGAGAGGGTTAAAATTCAAGATTTAGATGAGGACTGTCCCCTGGATGACGACTGGTGTGGCATGCAACGGCTGTTGCACGAATGGTTGCTGCATGCAACGCTGCTATACACAAGACTACAAACCTTAATTGAAGTGTCAAACGCGCGGCTTGAGTCTACATTTTGCAGTGTGCTTCATTGTAGTGAACATCTTCAGGTAATCGGACAGGTTCGGCCTGAAATAATGGGAAACGAGGTAACTGAAAGACAAGAGTAACTTGACTCTCATTTGCTAGCCTCGATTGGGTCACGATTTTATCTGAATTTACCCTTTTGGTCTCGAATTATTTCTAGTAGACTAACATTTTGCATATATTTATCGGCTAAAGGCACCTCAATGTTACATTGTGTGTAAAATAAACAACAATAACAGAACAACAGTACCCGTTGATAGGCTAGATATTTGTTTAAACAAGCACGTAAGTAGCATCTGTAGCAGTAATTATGTTGAGCGTGCCTAATTGGATGCGTGAGGTAGGACTAAGGCAAGACTTCAAAGGTTGACGCGTTCCCTACGTACGGATGCGTGTACCTGCGTTGTTCCATAAAGGTTGACGCGTTCCATAAAGGTTGACGCGTTCCATAAAGGTTGACGCGTTCCCTACGCACGGATGCTTGTAACTGCGCTGTTCCATAAAAAGCACCAAATTTGTTTTCAAGGTCACTTACGTATTATGATGTTGGACATGTTATTATTTTGCTCCCTCTCTTTACTCGGCATAATGGTAGTTATTTTAATAGTTCAACTATGAAAGTTTTCTGTAACCGCAAATAAAATGAGTGTTTGCACACAGACAAACAACCATTACGCAAAAGCGGTTGATTGGTACTCCTTTGGCCCAACGCGTAGGCAACGTGTTCGAAGCTCACTTAATTTTTGTGTATCTAGGGAAATGGTATTGACTACTGAGCAAACATATACGATATAAAGTTTTTTACGCGATTGCATCCTACCTTCATCATTTGCTACATGGCTTTGTGACAACGCACAGTTGACAGACGCCTTCTCTTTCAGCGCGAGCGTCGACTTCTGGGCCTGATGTAACTTGGCGCGCTGACGAATTTTTAATTTTTTTTCTGGAGTTGAAGTAGTACTATTGTAATAACTCGGGAATGGTCGCTTCTAATTTGTGAGTGAAAAATCTGAATTGTGAAGTTTGAGTAATTCTAGTGTTTTATTTCGAAGTTTGAGAAATTAATTTGTTTAGGATATCTCACCGCGATGAGTTTATTTGGATTAAGTTCACGGTAGACGACAGCACTTGCCACAGCATAAGACGCCGTGTAAATTTTCAACAGCAAATTCCCAAACTTCAAATTTGCTTCGTTTGTAAGTACCGTTTGCCGTGTGTATCTTTTGCGCCTGTTCCGATCCTTGTATCACTGTTTGGAAATTTGCTTCAAATGTAAGAAACTCGTGAGACAGTTTCTATATTTGTGGGTCACACTTTTAAAACTCGCTTCGAACGACTGTTTTGAAACTTGCTTCAAATTACAGTTGTGAAACTTTCTTCCAACGTACGGGGCTCGTTAGAGAGCGCCTTCAATTATGGGTCGCAGTTTTGAAACTGCCTTCGAATGTAAGGAGCTCGTTAGACCGTCTCCATATTCATGGGTCGGTGTGGCAGTGATCGTTGCCATACCTAATGCACCACCAGCACCAGCATGCTAATGAGACCGAGTCTCGGAACACAGCACGAGCGTCTCATGCCTACGCTCCTCCCGCTCTGGCTGCCTAGACTAGCTCTGTGTTTTTTATTCTTTACATTCAAGTGATCTTAAATCTTGAAGTCGATGCCACAAACTTATATGGGAGCCATGCGACTTTGGTGTCTGGCTAACGTGGGAACTTTGGACGTGAACACAGAGGAAGCGAAGTCGAGAATGCACTTGCACGAGAAGAACGGGTGGGTCAAAGCGACACATTTAGAAATGTGAAATTACTACTACTTGCTTCAATTAATTTGATTCTTCAGTGGTTTAGAATTATGAAGATCTTACTTCCGCTGTTATCCATTTTTAGTTATTTGACTATAAAACCTCCGTTATTTGAAGGCATGAGAATTTTTAAATACTTTTTTACTTATTTTGGGGTAAAGTTTTCTACGTACGGCTGGAAGTTAGCTTTTCGGGAGTTCGATCTCTGCGATGAGATTGCGAAATGTAAGCTAATTTCGTTTCACTGGGCTACGTATATTTAGCATGGGAGCGAGGTGTTCTGGAGGCTGTTGCGATTATTCATGTTTGGGTGTTCATAACAAATTTCCGTTTGATTCTTCTGGTAGAATACCTGTGTCAACAGTGTTCAAAGCTCGGCGAGTTGAACGAATAAAAAAAATCGTGAACAAGATGCCCTCACTGCAAGTGTCCTACGTTACAGCTGAATTATACCTTGAGAATTAACTGGATATTTCCAGCACTGGAGGCGGATTCAGCAGGATTTGTATTGACCCAAAAAATATCAGTAAATTTTACGTGGGTGCCAATTTGGTGTTAGCGCAGCTGCAGCTCATTTCAATTCCTGCAATTGGTGGTCTTTCCTTACCTAGACTACCGCATCAATTTTTATTGCAGATTTTTCTTCATCTAGTATCTTCTCGTCGATATTTTCTGGCTCTCGGGTCGAAATATTAAAGTTTTACAACCCTCATTCACTCCTGTGTAACGCCCAGCAACATAATCTTTGGGTTTCTTGATAGAAGCCAAGACCCTGGTTTGTGCCACACCAGTGTGCCGAGTTTTTAGTTTAGGAAAATCATGTTTCATTCTTCTTTCGCTAGGGAAGCAATCGAACCCGAGACCTTCCGAACATTAGGAAAACACGCTACCACTTGAGCTACGGAGCACCGTAGTGCTGTCTAGCTGGCAGGTCTTGACCGCTCTCTGGAAACGGCAAACAAACCATCTTCATCCAAACACAAAAGCCTCTTATTTTTCCTTCTCAGGAAAATAGTGCTGGAGAATTTTAGATCGTAACGTAAGAACAATGCAAGTTTTGCGTAGAATTGATTCACAAGCCGTCGTGCCTGCGACACCTGACTCCTGCGGCACCTGCTGATGCTGTAGAGGGCGAGTTAGCGAGTGTTCGGGATGCGCCTGCACGTAATGTGTGGTGGTTGAGTTGTTCTCGTTACCACAGCGCTCGGCGTCGTGAAGCCGCATCTCTTAACGCTGCTAAGCTCGAGCGAAAGGTGTTGAACACCTGTACAATGGGGGTTATGTTTCTGCCGACCCTGCGCACAATGGTGTTTCAGGTTTCCGAAATATGATGTTCCTGTTGTAATTTATCGCTTCGCTAATCAATTTCGCATACTTTCTGTGATGAAGAATTATTTTCTGTTTCCCTGATGAGTTATTTTTAGTTTTCCTGATGAATTAGTTTTTCTCCTGATAGGCTGCCTTAGTATTCCATTTGACAATTGTAGAAAATTGCTATCCGCGTGTGTACTATGGTTTGACTTTCATTTACAAAGTTCTAGATTTTCTTCATTGCGTCGACACCGATCCGTTATTACGACCGAGGTCATTTTTTAAACTAATTTCTTTCTATATTCCTGTCACTCTACGCGTTGTCGAGTGCATTGTGTTCCTCCTATCTAGACTACCAACAGCGCGCATGTTAATTTTTTCAGGTTTCATCATCGTTCATCAGTGTAGAAACATTCGAGGTTACTCTCTTTAGCTTAAATTACAAGCCTGATGCTCTAGCGCCGCTCGAAATGCCGTCCCAGGGATGTGTCACACGCGCTGGACCTCCGTGCGCGCTGCGTCCAATGCGTCGTCGTGACGAACTCGAGACTTGCACTTTCACTGAAACGCGGACTCCGGACTGCTGGCGCGGCGGCGGAAGCGGTCGTGCGTGGCGCTAATGCTGCACGTCTGCGGAGGAACTCGGGAATTTCGTGGAGTTGTTTGAAAATTTTGGTGCGTAGGATAGTCTGGCTGGGATTTGAAACGTTTTGTTTGTACTTTTTAGTTCAATCAAGGTGGTAGTGATGGGTTCGGTTTGATTAATGGGGATATTATTTCGTGTTCACATGCACCTTGAGGGGCTTCGGTGGCGTTTTGTATCAGGTCGAACACGGGAAAAAACGAATGAATTACTTAAATTACAAGGATTAATTTAGAATTTTTGTAATCTTTGTACTTTTTAGACCAATACCAACGCCATCTATAGTCAACGACTGATGCAGCGTATTCAATATCGATGCCCTCGACAAATGGCTACAATTTAACAAGTCAAGCCAATAATAGTGAAAACGACAAACGTGTCACACCTCATGAGGGATTAGTTTGGTCGATCATCAGTTTAATGCATCAGTTAACTCGGGCAGTGTTGTCCCACTGTTTAGTTTTCTGCGATAAGACCTTATCCGACGGAATTTCCCACTGGCACGGTAAGTCCGTTTGGTCGGTCTGTCCTGGCGGTATTTCTGGGGTGTGCGTGGCAATGTTTTCACCTCACAGCGTTGTTGGCGATGCAGTTGATGTTAGAAGTTCAGCGCCACTTCAATTTTGTTGAGACCCACCTCGACTCCGCCTGTTTGGGAGCTAAAGTAGGGTTGTGTACTAGTTAGTCGGCACTGCATCTTGTAGCGCGAGCAGCTCATGACTGCATTTGAGTACTCGTTTTTATCTACTTTTTCTTTCCTGCTGATTTCTGAAGTAAATGAGATGTTATTTCACTAATGCATCTCCGTGCAAAGGTAAAGTTTGCTTGATTTCAGTTGATAGGCTCGTTTTATGATTTATTCATCTCTTGAATGCTCTCCAGAGATGTTTACAATATACACCATTTGAAGGTTCACCCCATCAACTCGGATTAAACTTTCGTATCTCTGTTCTCCCCTCCGATTTTTATATACCCACAAATTGAGTTGAACGATGCAGTTCTCACAGGTTGTTATCGCTGCGAGTTTTCTCATTGTTATTTTATTGAAGTATAAAATTTCACGAACCTCTCGTGTTCTCGCAACACGAGTTTCTCCAACCGTCCGTGTGCTGCGCGTACACGTTCCAAGTTACCGTCACGCTTGCGTCTTGCGGACGGAGGAAGATCTCTCATATCTATATTGCATCAATGAGACATGGATAAAATCGCAGCAGGACTATTTATTGCTTGTAATAGCAGGGAACTCTTTTGTTCTTGAGCGCTTCAGGAATGTTGGTTAGGGAACGTTTTTGTAGGCGAGTCACCGGGCAAAGATTTAACCCTGCCGTGGAGAGGCTGAGCTGGGGATATTGCGGGGATTTCTTCGCTGTGGAGCTGCTGCTCATCAAATGACAAACTGTCAACTAAACGCAGGCTTTCGATTGATAATTGTCATCCATGAAAGTGCGACAGTATCGCGTGAAATTTGTGATACGATTTATTCGAAATTTGCGTGAGAGCTTCCAGATTACCTGGAATTTCGTTTTTGGTGATCTTGCGTTCGCTGGGAATACATGACGTGAATTTTGGTGTATTTTATTTACATTGTAAGCCGCCTGAAGATTCTCTAAAATTGGTTTCAGACGAAGATTAACAGGCGTAGACCGCTCAGCCTCCCGCGCCTCTGCATCAGATCTGCGTTGAGGCGGCACAGCTCTCGACTTGGTACGATGCAGTGCACCTGTTAGCGCCTGCATTTATTTCGCGCTGAAATTGAACCTCTTTAATTTTTTCGTGTTTGCATGTTTGAATGCAAGTTTGGATAAAAAATATGTATGGTTAAACTATAACAGATGGCTTACGCGTTACATTCGTTACCAGATGTGGAAAAGTTAATTTAACCTGTTAAAATGTAAATCATCGTAAAAACAGCAACACCCAACTTGCTAACTTTGTTCGCCAGCTGACATTAATGGGTTCATGAGGTATTCAAGTTGCTGATTGGGAAATATATCCTTGAGCGCTAGATCGATTCCGGCAAATAACCGCTCTACAGTCGTCTCCCGTATATAGGGTCATCAACTAGAGGGAGCACCAAAAAGGCGGTAAAATACTCGTATCATAAGAAGCAAATAAGAAAATAGAGCTATTGTTTTGTGGAATCGATCTGTCGCACTAGCTGGACACTATTGTACGGGAAAATTACTCAAGTCCCTTATACTAAACTAGCTCCCGTCACTGCCTGGCGAGTGTTCAAAATGAGTACTGAGGCGTGAAAATGAAGCAGTTTTCTAAATGACCAATAAAAGTTATAAAAAAGACGTAAACTGTATGATTATTATTGCCATTATTGGTTTTGGTATTACTTCATTATGTTTTCATTATGTTTCGGAGCTAAGACGTTGACGTTGGTACTCACATCCAGTAATTCATTGGTAATGTGGGAGAAGACCTATCTATATTGGCTAACGTTACTGCAGTTGTTGTATCATTATCACCTACTTTTTGTCGAAACTTTAAATTTTGACATTCGTGAATTACAAAATTTTTAACGGTAAAAACTTCAAGGGAAACTTTTTTAAGCCTTCCTGATTATTTTTCGTTCCATCACCGCGAGCTCATGTATACATACGATGGGAAACCACATTCATTTTCTTTTTAACGGGCTGCTGTGTAAGATTTGTGTCCAGAACCCTTTTTATTCGCAACTATTTTCTTTTGGCGAAATTTCCTATAGTTGCATAAATTGCCGGTAGCATGAAAACGTCAGTTAATTAAAGAAGACTCTTCTGTTTCTCTGAGCCCAATTCACTTAGCTCTGTCGTCGGGCGCGCAAGAACTCATCGCTCGTTGCAATGATTCTTCGCTTTCTCGTAGTTTACGAGGCAATATTCCACCGCATTTCGACTCTCTGACAGACTCAAGTGTTGCCGAGTTTACTGCTGAATATGACAGATTAAAAGTGTTCACCTTGAACTCGAAGTTATCTTTATTCTTCGCGCCTGTGATGGGAGCTCCATCCTTGGCAAAGTAAGAAGCGCCCCCCTCGCGTCCGAGGCGAGTGTTTGCTGCTGTTAGGTCCGAGCTGCGCCGTCATCGTGAGTGCTGTCGCACGTGTAAACAGTATCAGGAATGCCTCTCTGCCCTAGTTCTTCCCTCTTTCGTTTTCGAATTGAACTGATGAAGAAAAATCGTGATTATTGATGGTCAAACCCGGTTTCAAGCAAGCGTTTCGGTTCACATTATGTTAATCATCATAGCTGAAACGTTTATTGAAAAATGGTTGAATTAGGTAAGAAAGAATTTGTTTTAAGAAGAGTAGAAGAACGTTATCTGCTCACATCGATTTCTTTCTGGAAGGTACCCTTAGCGCTATTAAAAAACGTGATTCTGGAAATTCCACGGATATTGAGTATTTCGATTGTTTGAGCACAGGAATTTGTGGCACGAAGACAATAAATACCGCCTAAAGTTTCTCCATTAGGGAGCCGTATAAGTCTTGCTAAGTTCCCTGATATGGCCAGAGGAGTCTCGCGTCTCATTCGATTGGTGAACTTGGGGTTGTGTCCCCAGCCTCGTGGGGTCGTGTCCCCAGCCTCGTGGGGCTGTGTCCGTTTATGTGGGGGACAACGGCCCAGGAATTGAGCCTACAATGCCATGGAATTAGGCTCCCTCCCTCGCGCACTGACGCTGTCGAGTTTGGAGCGTTCAATTCCCAGGTCTCCGACGCTGAGGCACCAACACTCGCGCAGGTGATGCGTTTCAGATGTGACTGGGACTGCTAATGCGACCACAGCCTGGTTAGGCTCGGTGGGGTCTCGGCGGAGTAGAACTAGTTTTACATCGCTGCAAGGAAAACAAGTAATATATCGTTTTTACCTAAGATGCATAAAAAATTACCTTGACAGACATGCAACTCTCTCAAGGTTGTTTAAATAGCGTAGTCCTGGTGAGTCGAATGGGTCTTCAGCTTGTAAATTGAATTGAAATAATTTGCCGCAAATTTTGGAAAACGCGAGGTTTCTGTAGCTCTTCAGATGCTTTCCGGGTCCGGGCAGGTAGCTCAAACGACGTTAGATTTTGCGAACATTCGAGAGTTTTAGCAAAATTTCCAAGTATTTTATGGCATTCTGAGTGTTATTCATGGACTTCCTAATCAGTCCGATTAAAATTTCCGAGTTGTAGAGTGTAATGTTCAGTTAATGAATTGGATCAATAATATATCGGCCAAAGCGAGGTAGAAGACCATTTAAACTCTATAGCTCTTTTGGCGTAACCCGATTTATCGTGACTTTCGATGTGCGTCAACTGTGCATCAATTTAAAACGCAAGTCTGGAGTCTGTACCTCATGAACATCTGGCGTAAATATGCCCTTCTCTCAAAAATTCCCGAGACTGAACAGGTTTGATTTTTAGTGCATGAAGCATAATCGTCTCCCGTATAAAGCGCAAGATCGGTTCTAGCAAACGACTTCTTAACACTCGTCCCTCGCATAGAACACTAGATTAGTTCTACCAAATAATCGTTCTACAGTCGTCCCTCGTATAGAACTGAATCAACTGAAGTGAACACCGGAAAAGATTTGTGTCATAAGAAGCAAATAGAGCTGTTATAAGTTGCAATGAAGAATATGCAAGGTTGTTTACTGGAACAGATCTAGCGTTCTATTCAGGTGTCCACTGAACGGTGTCCACTGAACGCTGTCGACTGAACGCTGTCGACTGAACGCTGTCGACTGAACGGTGTCCACTGAACGCGGCTTGTGGCTGCTGTGTGCGCAGGTTTGTCGTACGTCACCAGATCGTCACCTGCCGGTCCCCTCTCAGCTGCTGGCGCTGTCTCTGCACCCGAGAAAGCGTGGGAAATGAACCTCGTGTTTCCTGGACCTTCTTCCATCTCCGTAGGCGCCGCCACCTATCTTGTATAACCATCCAAAGGAAGGTTTTGTCCTCGAGTTCAGAGGGCCCCGTATGGAGGAAGGTGGCTCACAAAGGGACGAATGGAAGGGTTTCTAAGAGTCGGTGTCTCGAGGATCCGTTCTGGAGCTCCCGTCTACAACAAATGCGCCTGACACTGCGACACTTGAAAGAGTATTTTTATAGTTCTCAGCCAGGTATATTGCTCTTGAAAATTCGTCCATTAACTGGCATTTTTATCAGTTTTACTACCCTACTAAAATCTGTCAAAGCCGCCCTTAACGGTTCCCAGGCATTGTTTTTAGTTATTTATTATTTCTTTATTCTTAATTTGCCTTCACAGCGACGGGACCACCTTCCACCTGTTGGTAGTGTCATGCGCTGCCTGAGAAAATGTGAGCAACTGCGTGAGTTATCTCAAAAGATTCACAGTTTTGCTCGTAAAAGTTCACTGGATAATGTAGCTGAATTTTCATAATATTAACGACCATCATAACTTCTCGATCGAATTATTTCATCCTGTAATGAGAGACAGGTAGTAAGGAATCTGATCGCACTTTAAGTAGGGACGGAGAGCTGGAGTCTTTGAAGCCTGCATATTTCACTCCATTGGAGCCTGAGCCGATGAATTTGACTCAGCGTGAATATGATACCTAATTTCGCTGAGCTGAGGCTTATGCTAGTTGCACGAGCAAAACAAGCGGAGCAGAAGTCTGCAGGCCCAACGAAATCATCGAGCCCGAGCCAGGAAACCGTCTTCTGGCTCACCACATCCCTGCTTTCAAATAACGAACGCGGAACTTACCGCAGAATGTGTGTGAAGACGCGTGTTAGTCTCGTTTGGTTCTCTTTGGCAGGGTCGATTTTAAACCCATTAAGGGCGGAACTATTTTGGCGGTAAGGCTGCACTTCGCTTTGTAAGAAAAACTTGTTGCAGTCTCATGTATGCGATGTAAATTTCGTCCTCTGTATCCGTGGAGGGCTAATCAAACCCAGTTGATGGCGTGCTCAAGTTTGTGGAGTTGCATCGCTTCACTCCACAGTCTTGAGTGCTGCGACCCCACTGCATTTACCGAGGCTAGAGGTTTTCAAGTGACGGTCCTTTCTGCTCTGCATTCCACTTTCGTTTTCCAGTTCGTCAGCGTGAGTGAAATTTGTGGACTTTGTTGTGCAGTCTCACACAACAGCCGAGGTGAATGGAAAGAAAAGATGTTTGCGTCCGAGTTGACTTAGCTCTCGCGCGCTGGTCGATTGCGTCGCTCTCCATAGGCCATCGGTGTATTTTTTAGGCTACTGCTTTTCTAATTGTGTTGAGGGAGTTCTAGCTATTTCACCTCGTGTATTAAGCTCATTATTATTTTCTTGACTCTCTTTACATGGTTGTCTTACGATTGGAAAACCTCCACAGCAATACTATTTTTAAGCGATCTCATTCTCAATTATTATGTTTATAATACCACTTTCTTCTTCTCACAATTTTCGTTATTGTTCCCGCTACGAATTGTTTCCTCGGTTTTCTCTTTAGTCTATTCTCCTTGCTCTGATAGTTTGACTTTCCTGCTGTTAATTGCGCTTGTACGCATGGCAACTGAAGCAAGTCTGTCTGCTTCTTTACTCATCGACTGTCGAAGTTATTTTGTGTCCTGTCCATCGTCGCTGTTGCTCGTTTGTATTTATTGTAGTGGTTCTGCATTATAATGATTATTTCATCTTGTGTTGTATTGCTGTATCATCTACTGCACGTCGCGATGCAGGAGTCCATATAACAACCAGCAATCAGATTCCAATATTAGCTAACGTTTAGCACCGCAGGTGTATAAAATAAACGAACATAAAACATTCTGCACACCAGGACGTACTTTTCTTGAAAAGGCTCAATTAACTTCAAGAATATTCGCACATACCTTAAATCACATTTTCTTGAGAGTTCACTTACAATATATACAGTAACCTTAGTGTACAGAGAGTAGGGACTGCGGGAGGCTGGATGGCGTTTGCGTGACGTTTGTCTTCCTTTATTTCATCATTAAAACTAAAGTTTGCTCGTGCTGACGCGGGACGTAAAGCAGTGTGGCTGATTCCAATAAAAGATTCGCCTAATGCGCAATTTGTCAATGTCTAAACGTATTCAAACTGTGTTCCCCTCCTTCTGTGATCGCTCTAAAGTTTACACGTGTGCATGTGAGATGTGTTGCTGAATTAAATAAAAAATACGTTTAATGCACCATTTTTCAGTATTTAAACGTATTGAAAGTGTGCACATCTCCTTTTATCATCTCATTCAAGTTTGCACGGGCGCTGTGCTCACCGTGAAACGTGGTGTGTTCTTGCTGAATTCAGAAGAAAATGCATTTAATGCGCAGTATTTCAATATTGCGATATATTTCTTTCCTCGTAAGATTTATTATTATGCTACTAATTTGACTACGATAAGAGTTGTAAAAAGTAAATGGATACTTCAACACTAGGGAGTGACACAAACGCTCGCGTTGAGTACGAGTATTACAATATACTTTAAAGATTTGCGACTGTTATCGCTGGAGTGTTACCTTTCGAGTCACCCAGCTGCGGCTCGTTTATTGATCATAATTCAAGTGTGCGGTGCGCGCCCTCCTGCCTCATTCGCGAGCTTTTTATGCTGCATATTTCCGGCACAGTTCGTGCGCTGTTCACGTGCTTCCCAGTAACCACATTTTATGAATGGCAGCACGCACCACACTCGGGTGCCGAGTTTTTTTTCATTTTATGCCAGTCATCTTATCACAAACGCGTCATATCAACGATCTGTCTCTGACATCTCGCACGAAATGCGCTGCATCTAATATGTGATGCTGGCAGTCCTCACGGCCCCCTCGATGGGCTCGAGATTGGCAGGAAGAGCGGCGCGGGACTGCAGTAGGTAGGATCCTCGAGTTCGTGTGTTTGTGCCAGTGTGCCAGAGTTAGCAAGTCCCTGGAGTTGGTAGTATTTCGGAGTAAGTAAGTTGGCACCAGAGTTGGTAGTATCCTGGAGTGGGTAAGTTAGCACCAGAGTTGGTAGTATCCTGGAGTGGGAAAGTTAGCACCAGAGTTTGTGTGGTTGGGTTTTCTTACTGATGATCCACTTGCTTACGTTTGTGAAAGTTAATTTATGTCCTTCTTGTTTTAAATAGGAAGTATTTCAATTTTTTCAATCATTAGTGCGTTAGGCTAGCGAAATCAACTTGAGCTGCTTCATTGTTACAAGAAATATCCTACGCGTAAATTTTCCGCATAAACCATCTTTTCCACGTTTCTACGTGAAAAAGAAAATCTGACTAATTCTTATACGAGCATAGTGATAGAAAGACGAATTTCTTGTTGTTTCGGAGGAGAATTCTGTTGAAATTTCGTAGCGCATTTTTGCCGGTATCAGCGTCAGCCGTAACCTGTGATGTTAGATGTAGTCATGTTAGAGTCAGCTCGACTTTCCCATGTGGGAGAACTGACACTGCTACAAACACATTGAAAAAGGCGTACTTTATTCGTCCGTCCGTACTGGGTCCTTTTTGTTCAGGAATGCGAGTATATGGGGGCCAAATGTCTTGTTCAAAATCTGAACCATGTTGCGTTCTTCGCTGCATCATTGTAGAGGTGTCGGTTTTATTCCACAGGCCTGAACTCTGTGTCAGTATGGGTCCAAATGTTCACACAGGTGTGAAAAGTTTGTGTTCGATATGCTAATTGGTTTTCATTTCATTCGATGCTGCCGTCCCTCAGCGCGTCGCAGGGGGATGACAGACTCCATCGCTTCAAGCGTCGTTCTCTCTTGATTTTACGTTAGTCTCATTCATTCTTAATCGGTGCGAGATTTTTACGGTGATGTACGACCTGATTCTCCGTTTCTAATTGAAACACATTTCTTACCTCAAAAGCTTCCCTCTTTGGTGGCAAATTTTACATGCGATGTTCGTGTCCATATCTAAGATGATGGTCCATTTGACCGCCCCTGCAGCAGTGTTCTTACGACGTCTTCTTCGCGTGACCCAAATACCTGATCTCCGTACGTGACGCTATGCCAGTTCCTGCAGCCCTCGCTACAACAATAATAATAACAAAACCCCGACCGCCATTTGCATTGCGATGAAGCCACTCGGTTGTGCATCGCTGGGGAATGCGAAGCGCTCAAAGCTCACCACAATCTTGTTGGGAATTTCCAAATCGTGCGAATGTTGCGGTGATGTCTGGCTGTTCTACGCCATGGCAGTGTTCTTTGTTAATTGTGTGGTGTATGTCGATGACTTTCTCTGATTTTTGTATTATTTTTTCATGATTGCGTTGTGATTTCCTCCTGTGTCATCTTGTTCAGCGAAACTTATCAATTATTCACCGGAAGTTGTAGATAGCCGTTATCATTACAATATCCTGTGCATGCGGGGCCACATCTGCTAAACCCAAAAAAGGTCAATCAGAAGCCAAATAAAATAAACCATGAATACTTCTATTCTTGTGCATATTTTGACTAAGTAAGCAAAATTTGATTTTGTTGTGGCAGTGTGAAATGAAGGATGGGAACCCCCCCCCTCCCCCAAAGAGTCAAATCTTTGAAATCGATTAATGTGAGCTGCATTTTGCCGTCTGTTTTCACACGCTTGTCACATGACGCGCTCTAAGTAGAGGATAAGGAGCAGTCGGCGGCTCGCGAGTGTGATGATGCAATGCACTTACCCCTGCATCGACCAAACGGACTATACGGTCCCGTGTCGCAAGGTTATTAAGGATACTGCTATTTTTCGTGAAAAGCTAATAGCAGTCATACTGTTTATAAGGCTGTAGCTAGTTTTTCGTGCAAAGCGAAACGCAGTCTTACTGTGCAGGTACGTAAGGCTGTAGCTAGTTTTTCGTGCGAAGCCAAACGCGACCTTATCGCCGAAATAATTTAGCCGTTGTAGGTTTGGGGAGGGCTATTGCGGCAAGTGCTGACGGCCTAGCAAATGGCCGTCATTACAGGGAGTGTGAGGCGGCTGCGTGACGGCGTCACGTAATGGTGAGCCCTTATTGTTCGCAATGGCTTGCGCACAGTGCGCACACGTTGTGGCCCGCCTGGTGCTGGGGGTAGTGTAGCGGTCATGATTGCCCCATTACCTTCATTGCTCTGTAGTTGTTCTGGGACCGTTTGTATTCAAGGACTCCTTTAACGTTGTAAAACCACTCGTATCCAAACACTCCGTTGCTGTTACGCAGCCACTCGTATTCAAATACTCTGTTGCTGTTACGCAGCCACTCGTATCCAAACACTCCGTTGCTGTTACGCAGCCACTCGTATTCAAACACTCCGTTGCTGTTACGCAGCCACTCGTATCCAAACGCTCCGTTGCTGTTACGCAGCCACTCGTATCCAAACACTCTGTTGCTGTTATCTAGCCACTCGTGATTAATACTATATTGATCTCATGAAGGCACTCGTATTTAGTACTCTACTGCTGCCATGAAGCCACTGGTCCAAATAAATACTCCACTACACATATTGAGAAGTCACCTGTTCACTTCCCATAATCATTCACTAATCACTATTAGGAGCGCAACGCAAGTGGTCTGTGGCCGCAGCTTGTGGAAGTGATGGAAAGGCGGGGGTATTGTCCCTCGTATTTCATTCTCCTGACTGCAATTGTTAGAAATGCTTGAAATATTTGTGGTGGCGGGCCCACGATATGGGACCTGACGTCAGGTCTTCTGTAATTTTGAATTGATGGATTTTGACCGACTCGAGAAACTTTTTTCCTATTCTACGAAAATGTTCAATTGACAAGAATAAATGAATGAAGAATTGACAAGAATAAATGAATGAAGAATTGACAAGAATAAATGAATGTTCAATTGACAAGACTCTTTCGGATCAGTTTTTGCATTTATTGATGCTGAGGCCCGTCACAAGTGTTTGAACTTACGTTTTCTTGAAAAAATGTTATGTCTCATTCGTGTTGCTGGTTTATGTATGTGATGGACGTAAATTTTCTGTTATTGAATTATACTGATTTGGGTGATAGAGTGAAGTAATGCTCCTAATTTTATTTAGAGATATTTCTTTACGAACGATGTTTGTTTGCATTGCAACAAAGTTTGTTAGTACTTCCTCTGAAATGATACGATTTCCCAGCAAGTACTGCGGTTGCAAAACAAGTATTAAGGCTGTAAAGCACGGTATTAATGTTGTAAAATACGGTATTAAGGTTGTAAAACACGATATTAAGGTTGTAAAACACGGTATTAAGGTTGTAAAACACGGTATTAAGGTTGTAAAACACGGCATTAAGGTTGTAAAACACGGTATTAAAATTGTAAAACAAGGTATTAGGATTGTAAAACACGGTATTAAGATTGTAAAACACGGTATTAAGACTGTAAAACACGGCATTAAGATTGTAAAACAATTATCATGGTTTGTACGACAAGTATTACGGTTTGTACGACGAGAATTACGGTTTGTACGACGAGTATTACGGTTTGTGCGACGAGTATTACGGTTTGTACGACGAGTATTACGGTTTGTACGACGAGTATTACGGTTTGTACGACGAGTATTACGGTTTGTACGACGAGTATTACGGTTTGTACGNTGCGGTTTGTACGACGAGTGTTGCGGTTTGTACGACGAGGGTTGCGGTTTGCACGACGAGTGTTGTGGTTTGCACGACGAGTGTTGCGGTCTGTACGAAGAGTGTTGTGGTTTGCACGACGAGTGTTGCGGTCTGTACAACGAGTGTTGCAATCTGTACAACGAATGTTGCGGTTTGGACGACGAGTGTTGCGGTCCGTACAAGTATTTCGGTAGCAAGTATTACGGTTTGTACAGGAGTCTTCAGCACGCTAATATGCCTGGCATCACAAGCACGTTTCCGTGACAATAACAGCTGTTCTGGCAGGGCAGCAGCTGCACCCTCTCGCAGGTGTCGCACAGGTGCCATAAAAAATTTGGCCTCGATGGTGCCACTAAATTTCTCGACTTTATAAGGAGAGGCCTCTGCGCTGGAGGACGGAGGTCTCGTGTGCGTCTTCAGGTTACAGATAATGTGGCGTGCTTCCTCTGCGTCTGGTGTGTGTGTGTGTGCCGCCTTCTTATGCTGAACTCTTATTATTAATATTGCTTTCAAAAGCCAAAAAGTTAATTTTGCTGAAAAATAAACTTCTAAAAGTACACCCAACGAAACGATACATTTGGCTCTGTAATCTAAGAACCTCATTCTCTTGCATTCGTGACTTCCATTGTGCTCTCCCCAACGTTTCTTTCGACCGTACGTAATGTGTGTCCCAGCAGCTCCACCTCGCCGGATGTAATTTGAAATATTACGGTGCGCTGCTCTAAATGCCCATTCTAAACATCTAAACATCTTTTTAAAAATCCAGCGTTGTAATCTTTATAGTATCACATTGGAGTTTTCACTGGCGCCGGGTGCCACTTGACACCTCGTTCGGCACATCACCTCATTTCCGACACCACTTCAAAACTCCCTGCAGCAACTTCTCGGGATGAAAATCTTCTGTAGCGGTAATAAAGTCTCTACTTCAATACTCCAGTCAGAATTTTAAGTTGTTCTTGTGCATTGTTAATCTTTTTTTACTCCTACCTAGATGTTTGTACTTGTTTCGTTTGATTGGTGAAGTTAAAGAAATTAGTTTGAAACTTTTCTGCGTAGCAAAACTTTTGTTTCTTCTATTTTCACGTTTAAGTTATCAGAAGCGTTTTTAGAAATAATATTATTGCGCAATGAACGCTAGAACTTTGGCGTCAGCTTAAGTGTACGTACATTTATTCTTGCCAACAGATGCATTTTTGGTCTCTAGTTACTCCAACGTGCTAGTTTAGTATTCGGTTATTGACTATCTCAGTCTTCAGAAATGTTGTCTCAGTACCGCCCACTTCCACGCTCTCGAGTACCAGCGACGGCCTTCTGCTCCGAAGTGTTGATGTTACTACGCTGTCTCAGTTTTAGCGATCTTTATCATCATTTATGTTCGAATTAAAATTGTTCACTGCCAGTGTGCGGATGAAGATAACCTGTTTGCAGAATGTACTCTTTCCCAGTCGGGCTAGACAATTTGTTCCCCGCTGCCAGATTGTACCCTACCGGAATAAGTTGTCTTGGCGTTTTGTGTCTCGGTGCCCCCCTTGAGCTACACCTAAATCCATTTTTAGGTTATTTTAACCCTGCTTCAGAAGATGTAAATTCACCTGTCAACATCTAGAGACAAATGTGACGCGTGAAGCAGTTGTTATAGATAAAAGCCTGATGTTTTCCTTTGTCATTAAGCGTTTAATTAACGCGTAAGGCCAAATCGAAAGAGGCAAGTGCACTGCGGGAGTTGAATTCAGGGCGCTGAGGGTTATTAAGAGGACGTAATACTACAACGTGTCCCCACGTCTCCCAACGGACGAGCTGTGACTTTCGCAGTTGGCGTTTACTAGGCAGCAGTCGCAGTTTTAGTTTCAGCTCACATGGCGACTTTCATGTTCATTATGGACTCGGTGGCCCCTCAAAGGCAGTTTACTCGTGTTCGTAGTACCGCAATGTTTTACTAGGCTCTATAGCCAACAATAAGTTCTGAAAAAGTGTAGAAAACATTGAATAAATGCTGAAAACAAGATACGCAAGCGATGCTCCCGACTCGCTGTCTCTAAATTTTATCTCGAATGCAAATTGAAAATACGGTCAATTTTTCCGAATTTTTTAGTTGTGATAAATTTTAATGATAGCATTGCCTGAAGATATTTGATGACAAAAAACAGCAGCAGCGTTGATGGATGTTTTATGAATTTGAGAAGAAAACACCGCGTCACTGATGAATAAGAGCGCATGGTAGGACCTAAAGAAGACCACTGCATCTATTGGGGCGAGGTGCGTCGTCATGGGGCGCACCATCTGACGGAGCGTCGCACGCTCTGCCCCTGCCGTGTGAACAGTCTCACTTTTTCGCTGCAGCATCTAAAATTACGGCACGTGTTTTTATCCATTATTTTATGAATTCAATGGATGGGACCGTGAAAAACTAGACCTGGGAAGGTGCGTGGTGTGCTCGAGCAGCGCCATCATCTGAAGGGTACGTGTCCGATGTTAAGGAAGACCTGATCGTACGTAGCTCTGCGGGAGCGTCGGCCCCACACACACGCGCTGCAGGCCGTGTAGAAAGTCCGTGCGAAGGTCACATTGGCAGGGACCAGCGTGTGCGAGCTGCTGGGTGTGTGTGTGTGTACGTGGGTGTGTGTCTGTGTGTTTGTGTATGTGTTCTCGTACGCCTTGCTAGGCTGCCGAGGCACGCCTTTCTACCGTAAATGTAAACGAAAACTTTTTTTGCCGAGTAGCTTTCATTAGATCCAGCCCAGATGTCAAAGGCGAAGGATCAGAACGTGTCTGCTCTGTATGATCAGAGCTGCATCTTCTGGATGGATGAGACGCAGCTAAAAAGCAATTCGTTTTGTCGTTGAACTGGAAATTGACGAGTTCACACACTTCACGCAATGAGCGCACATTTCCATTGTAAATTTAAGAACCGTGCTTTTAAGTGCATGCCCTAAAACGAAAGTATGGTTATTATGCCTTCTTATTATTATGTTTCGAAATTCACGTTTATTTTTGTTGTTTCCTGGTTGTCTGTGAGCCCAAGTTGATTTGCTGCGAAGCATAATGAGGTAAAGCCTTGGCGCAAGTTCGGACTGCATGCCTACAAATGTTGTGCTTCTCTTAGTTTAATTACATGGGATGACTCTGTGTTCAGTGAAGGGCACATGTCTTCTACCAACAGTCTTCTTTTCTTTCAGAGAGCGAAGGGTTAGTCCGGTCACGAGAAATTTAATGCTTTGTGGGTGTGCATATCACACCAACTAATCAGTGCCACTGAGTGTAGCTGACGATGAACGGTATCGAAGAATACAGTACAAACGATATTGTGTTTACATGGAGTGTAGGAATCTTAAAATCATTAGAACGTTCTTCGAAACTTGCTCTTCGTGAGTTGCATATTAACATGCATACCAATAGTATAATTTTTTTGAGAAATGATATAAGCTTATGTAGACTCCTAGTTAATATTGTGACTGGACGTTGTGTGGGCTGTGTTGTGACGACGTTGTGTGGGCTGTGTTGTGACGACGTTGTGTGGGCTGTGTTGTGACTGGATGTTGTGTGGGCTGTGTTGTGACTGGATGTTGTGTGAGCTGTGTTGTGACTGGGTGTTGTGTGAGCTGTGTTGTGACTGGACGTTGTGTGGGCTGTATTATCTCGTGTTTTAATTGCTGCATAATCACCGGTGTACTGAAGTAAGCAGGTTTGTCTGGTCAAGTTACGCTTCAGTCATCAGATTCTATTCGCCAGCTGAGTTTGCGAAAAAGGTGAAGTGTGTAAAAATTACACAAAAATGTGCAGCTACCAGTTCATGTACTATGAACATCTGCTTAATAGAGCTGTGTAATTTTAGCATTCAAGTAATAATTTGAAGGTGTGTTGTGTTTCTTTAGCAATAGAAAACTGCAAAATTGATTGAAGGGACAGTTGAAGGCGCGTGGACTGACTAGCGCTACAGACGTACAAGCATGTAAGCATTCATACATACACATACAT
>VOMN01054068.1:0-23823 GCA_014899125.1 Orchestia grillus
TTCTCTCAGTGCCGCGCACTTTAGAGGAACTCTCGAGGGGGGGCCGCAGGGCTTAACAGCCTCAAGTATGGTTACACGGCAGATGAGATAGAAACAGGGGAGGGTCCGAGCTCCGTAAACGCATCTACGGCAACACTCAGTTCACTCTGAACACATATTTACAGTTGATAATTCTAAAAAACGTAATTTTTTATACGTGCCTTCACTCATACTGTGGATTAAATTTTGGATTTAATTTTTTTTATAATGTATACCTCAGATGTATACCATCTGTTCTATTCAAATTTTATGCATTTATCGAGTCAGAAAATGAGAGAGAGCTCGTACAGTTTTCAACGTGTATTCAATAGCACGTCTATTGATCTTCGTTGGTGTTCATTGCTGTTCCCGTGCATATATTATTCATCAGAGCACGTATTAATAGCACCTGGTGTTCCAAAAGGAAAAACCATTTGTTTTAATGACTCCCAAGCGCAGTCAATTTAGCGCGTGAGTTTAATTGCCAGTTTCAATTGTCGGTAGCTATAGACACTGCCACCTCCACGAGTTGCAGACAAATTAAATTTCCCGAAGCTATAGTTAGTTTTTTCTAGAATCAGTCACGTCGTGATGTTTCTTTATTTGACCGGGTGTCAAATTCGTCAACCCTGATCGACTCCGTATTATTCCCTGATTTTATAGGACACCTTCAGCGATATTCACAGTTTTTCCTTTTTAAAATATCTCAGTTACCCCAAAATTCATATACCAGAGTCGACTATAGTGAAGGTGTGCAGGAGCCATAAGACTGGGGAACTCTCACCTATTGAGTAGAATAATCCTGATTTACAAGCCTTCGTAGAACCTGTCCTCGTGTGCACTCCGTTTCGTAATTGCTTGCCACATTTCCGGCTTCGAAGGTGGATGGTCTGGAGCAAGATTTAGACCTCGTCCTCGTACCAGAAGATACCGTGTCGATCACAAACACACGCTGCGATGCACTCTTACTCAGGAAAGAACACAATATTCTCTCCCCGGGGAAACGCAGCTGTTTTCGTGCACCTCAGAAATAAAAGCTAAGTTTTTTTTCTCCCACTTGTGTATTCTTGTCCTACCAAAGTTCAAACGCATTTTGACCATATTTGACCGCATTGTGGCTTGCTAGACCAAGATACTCAGAAGTTGTTACTAGCAGGGGAAAGTCTCACATTTGGTCGTGCGCTCAATATAGCAATAGCTAGGGAATCCGCCGTGAATGACCTTAAAGCCATCCGGAATAATGGCGCAATTTTGTTCAGCGGTGATTATAAATCGGTGTGTAGGAAGGTTACTAAAGGTTCAACCTAAGTCAGCATGCAGCGGCTGAGGGAATCTTCACTGGAGAAAAGACTGTCCACACCGTGAAAGTGTCTGTCATTTGTATGGCCAGAAGGGTCATTTTAAAAAGTTTTGTTTCTAATGCCAAAGGCCTGTAAAAGGTAGGAATGGAAAAGTGCATGCAGTCTTGCAGAATAAGAATAGGAGCCTCCCAGACAGTGCAGACTGGCTGAGTAAGAAACCTAGGGCAGACTGCTATGACTTGTTCTCTATAATTGGGAAAACTAATCCACCTATTACGTGTTGTAGAAATCAGATTCTAATTAAGCAATTTATTTAGAAGTTGTACAGGGAAAATGTTCAACTACAAACCTGTGTTGAACTCAAAAGCACAAGCAGCGGAGAGATTAGCGTGAGAAGAGAGCGCGAGCTGCGGGAACCTCCTCGTACGAATCTCTGTTTATCAATGACTGTTAGACGTCTTAGGCCGCTCTGAGCCTATCAGGAAGAGACCGTTAACGATTCGTCACGCATACCAAACATACAGAATTTATAATTACAGAAACATCTCGTATGCAACATAAATCGTTACAAACACTTGAGAATATTAGTCTACTATTATGGTGGNAATGCACACGGCAGGGATTTGTGGTCGATGAAAAGCTTTGCGACTCTGCCTTCGATTGGTGGTTTGAAATGCAGGACTGCTATATACGCGGCGAGTAGTTCTTTATCAAAGGTTGATGTTTTCCATTGACACTCAGACAGTTTCTTTGAGAAGAATCCAATGGGTATTGGTTTATCGTTGTAAGGAAATTAAGCAAACTGACAAATGACCAGTCGCATTACTGAGATGTTTACGTTCAGCTATACTTTGTCTTAGGGTATTACAACAGTACCAGCATTTTCTTGCTTACCCCATTGATGATGTGTGATCTGACTCAGGTAATATACTCGGCACAGTTGTGAATATAGGTANACTGCCTTTTGCTGACGTAGTCCTGGTTTTAAAGTACCTTAGTGATGTATTAATTTAGGCGATAGTGTGTAGCGGGCATTGTTCTTCCACCCGTCGCGTTAGTTACCGTTAACTAGGCTTTACTTGTTCACGCTTACTAGTTTTGTTTCGGTGTCTGTGGTATTCGCTTTTTTGTAGTATTGTAAGTTACAACCGCTTCTCTTGTCTTAACTTTCAAGGATGCATGGAAGGGTCAGGAAGAGTGTTTAGCTTTCGGCACTGTGAGAACCATCAACGCTCTTATAGTATTGAGATTCAGGTGCAAGAATTATATACTTCTAAACCTCAGCCCTGATATAATTCATTTCGATGTGAAAGTAGATTCCGTAGAACGGCTGCGCTGAGACAATATTCCAGAGTTCAATTTTAGAATATATACATGGAAATAAAATGTCCGCATCAATATTACGTCCCAGGCTGCGCGTAGAATAGGTGCAGTTTAGGAAGCATACAGTAAGTCACGTACCAATGTCTACTCCGGCGGCAGGGGCGGCGTACGAGTACGCGACCACGGTCTGTCCCGGCCCTCTGTGGTACGCGAGTTGGGAACACAGGTTCTCTGGAGCGGCTGTCCTCACGAGCATCTTCATGAAGCTGATGGTCATCAGACAAGCCCAAGCCACCGTCAAATAAAGTAGTGTGCTCGAGTTAATCTTCAAGATTTGTATGGTAGGTATTGGACGAGTCCGTGGTACATTAGGCAACTGATATAAGCTGTAGGGAAGACTTTTTGACCATCATCATATTGCTTGCCAACTCGTCTCTAAAGTCGTCACGACGAACGCTACGGCTAGGACCAATCCCATCCTTTATTGGGAAAATAAAAATAAAAGCTAAATTTGTGTCAAATGAAGAAACTGATCAGAAGATCTTATGTTCTATTAAAGTCCCAAGCGCCACCGCTCATGTGTTTTGCATTCGACTAAACTTAATAAAATATGTCAAGGTACCGTAAAAATTAGGGAGGAATGAAAAGTTTATTCGACTTTTATAGCAACAAATAATATTTCTTGATCTACTTATGAAATTAGTGGAATGACAACATCTTGGATGCAATGGTGCGGCCAGAAAGTCGCCTCGAAATCTGAGAATTCTTTAGCCGTGAACTCTTATCAGGTACAATTATACCGCAGCAAATTGCAAGACGCTGAGGCTGCAGTTCCTTTTTGCTGTCGATTTTGCCTCGATGAATGGAGTAATTTGTCTGTCAACAGGTGGGACCATACGTTTATGATTTTACGTTTCTGGATTTACTCGGTGATATGTCTCTTTGAGTCATTCCGCCGATGTGTAACTATTTTTTCAGCTGTCGTTAGAACTGGAGCGAAATTCATGGCAGTGATACATGGAAGATTGGAATAGCTTTCTATTGATTGTAAAGATAATAGGTGCCAATTTCATGCATGCAATATCTGATACTTAATAAGGCTCATTTCAAAATGTAAGAAGGAATTTCTCAGACATCCTGACTGACTGATACTGGAATGGCCACGGAACTCTCTTCATATTCTGACAGAATAATTTCCCACAGTTTGATCATCCAATCCGTATCTCTGATGCTGGACAGATATTGCATCAATTCGAAATCATAATTCAATCGTTTCAGTGTGTTAAATTATTAGAGAATCTACGAGCTAAGTCTCAGGGCTTCATGCTATATTTCGTGCATCGTAGCTGTAGCATTTATCTTACAAATAGAATAACATATTCAGGATGCGTCATACGTACATGATACGCTCACATTTGGGTTGGGTTGCGCCGAAAGCTCCGGTGTCTTCTTCGAGAAGGAGTGAGCTTGAATTCCCTGGGGGAGAAAATTCGCTGTGTTGATCATCTGTAAGAGATGGACTACGGTTAAAATATGTGGATGATTAACAAATTACAAGAGGAGACTCAAGAGAATTATCGGAAGAGAATCACGAAACCTTATTTTTTCGCTTTGCATATGAATTATGAGTTATATAAATTGCGCATCAAATAGATATGATTCACCCTAAAAAAGAAGATACGTAAGAAATAAGATAACGTAGATGTTGATCAATTTTCACTTAAGAAGAGGACAACAATTGACTTAACCTGAATGTATGAAAATACTTCTATATGAATATCAAATTTTCGCCTGGAATGAGCAATAAGACTACGAAGGCAATAGCAATAAGCAACCAAATAATGAATATTCCCCCTCAAAAATTAAATCACGGTGGCATGTAAATGAAAATGTGCTTACTGCCTCAAGCTGCTGTCCCATCTTGCATTAGGCGCCCGAAGCAGAGATTGTGTTGCATCAATGACGGGATTATGATATATCAGTGACACGATTGTAATACATCAATGACAAGTTGTGATATATCAATAATAGGAATAGCTGGGATGCATCAATAGCAGAATTGCTATGCATCAAAAATGGGATTGTGATGCATCAATAACTAGATGCAGCTCTAATTCATGTGCAGTACCTCCAACATCTTCAGTGTCAGGTATCACTGAATATGTTCAGATTACTTTTGGTCGTATGATAAAAATTTCGCTAAATATGCACGACTGAATCAATGCCATGAATGCTTGAAGATACAAAATAGTGGCAATTGTGCTACCATTCATACACCCCGTCAAGCCCTGCGTGCGAACTTTGCTTAGATTTCATCCTGCCACAGGATTTTCAGCAAATTTTCACCTTCTCGTACTATTTTCTCAGAAGCTCTGCAGAAGGACGGAGTTTTAAAGCCTCTTTTGGCAAGGTGTCCTAACTAATCTCCAACTGCATGATTTGACGTTGCGAGTTGTCAAATCATCAACTATAACTGTAGCAACCGCAGCTGAGACAGGACAGTGCAGTATTCTGGTGAGTGAACATTCCAAGTATCTGTACTAGCAGTATAGTGGCTGTTCCAGCAGTAATTCGGCGTCTATACCAACCGTAATACAGTGTCTGTACCCGCCTTAATACAGTGACTGTACCTTCTGTGATATAGTGTATGTACCGGACGCAATAGTGTCTGTACTAGCTGTAATACAATGTCTGTACCAGCCGTAATACCGTGTTCATTCCAGCAGTAATTCAATGCATCTGTCCTAATACAGTGTCTATACCAGCCTAAATACGGCTGGCGTCGCGGGACAGCCATAATACAGCGTCGCAGGCCAACCATAAGACAGCGTCGCAGGCCAGCCATAACACAGCATCGCCGGTCAGTCATAACACGGCGTCGCAGGCCAGCCATAAGACAGTGTCGCAGGCCAGCCACAACACAGTGTCGCAAGCCAGCCACAACACAGNACACAGCGTCACAGGCCAGCCATAACACAGCGTCACAGGCCAGCCATAACACAGCGTCACAGGCCAGCCATAACACAGCGTCGCAGGCCAGCCATAAAGCGAACTATGACCTGGAAATTCCCCCATTGTGAGGTATGGAAGATGCGCATGTCTGCTAAATTAATTGGCCTATAAAACCGAGCGGCTCAGAGAGCATCTCCTGAACGTGGCCGAGGCTCGAATGAGGTAAGGTCATCATTAACCGCAAGCTCGGGGGCAAAAATAAAGTGAAATTAATCACAATCCAAACGGCTCAAGCCGCGTACCACAAACCGCACAGAAAAATTTTCACATCTGAGTGAAAAGAGGAAACGTAGAAAATATTCCATAGTAACTCTAGGGACGGGAGGCAATTTTTTAACAATGAAGCTTCAGTTTTCATACTTCTCGCAAGTGTTTGTTTTGCACGCTACTGGAAATTTGTCTTGCTTGATTGTATTTTTATTTTTATTGTACAAAAATGGTTGTTAAGAAACAAGGTAGTGAATGTATCGTAATTTTAGATGTGCGTATACTTAGTTAATTAGCAGCTTCTCATCTCAGATTTGTTACATTTACTGATCAAATGGAAACTAAGTCCACGTCCTCTGGTGAAAGCTGTTGCTAAGAGCTGTGTCTTCCACGTCTTTGAGCTGCACTCGGTAAATCTTGCAGCTTTTTTGAATTTTCATTTCATTTTCCATTCAGGATCTAAAGGTTTTTTATGTTCGTATCTGCGGAATGTACAAAGGGTTGAAATGTTTTCTTCATATGTTTTCCAATTTTTTGTGCCATCATTTACTCTTTCGCTTTCAGATGATCAAAGTAACATTATACAACATGAATTTCGTACCCTAAGTGCAATTATTAGCTAAAGCTCAGAGAAGTTGAATAACATTCTGAAGGTGGTAACCCGTCTTACTTCTTTGTATGTTCATCTTCAAATAATTATCTATTGTTTTCTATGATTTTTACCGCCCGAGCGCAGATATCGTCTCTGAATAGTTAATTATTGATAGTTTGGCGTAAAAGTTTGACTGGGGAACAATTGTGCCCCATCTTACCGTCACTCGACAAGATCATCTTCGCTGTGCTGGAAAAGATGTTCTCAAAACTATGTGAGTCTAAAAGATGTTACGTCCCTTGGTAAAAAAGTAAATAAAACTCTTAAATTTCCCGTACCATTCTAAGTTACTTTTGTTGTCCATTTGCAATAAGATTTCAACCCAACTTTTGTGGAAGAAGCCATACGTATGCATTTCCTTCAATGAAGGATTCTTTCATGAGTTGTGAACTGGTAGCGTGTTAGGATTGGGACATTTTGCAGAAGATGTGATGAAATAATTCTTATCAAAACATTTATCAAACTCTAACTTAGCTTTAGATTTAGTGCTACCATAAAACGATAAGAAAAGTTTACTAAATTGTGACTGAAATGAGAAAATCGTATGTTTATGCGTCGTTGGCACCTCATCACGGACTATAAATGGAATGAGAGGATGCCAAGTACATATATTGTAAATTTTCAACCCCAAAATTGCACGCCTGGCGTGTCGAAAAGAGAAGAAAATTACATAAAAACAATTCATGTTTGCGCATGAATGCTACGAACATTATTCATAAGTATAATATTTCTAGCAATTTTCATGTATCTTTTGTTGTCGAATATTATAGCAAAAGTTTATAACGAGCTTTACTACCATTCAGAAACGCATGTTTGGATTCGATGCTGAAAATTCATTTTACTAAGTTTTATTCATATGATTTATAGTATAGCTATCGATTTTAAAAAGTTTTAATTATCAATCGGGATGATATGAATTCTTGAACTCTTACGCAACATATACAATCACACTAGGCTATTAAAAATTTGCCTTCATTGTTAAATTTAGATTTTCCTGAAACATAAAAAATAAGGAAGTAATTGGCTTTGTATAATTTAAAATCCGTTTCAATTAAAAAACTGCGAAGTTTATAAATTTCGTTCATCGTTGCCATATAGATCAAATTTTGTAGACTTTCGCAGTAAGGACTCAGTAAGGCATAAGGTATACATCTGCACACTCATCATTTTGGCATCTCTGCCCTTCATCCTTTTCGCACCGACTGGGATAATTAGTGTGTCCCCGTAAATTTTACTGTTTGCCAAGTCTTGGAGCTGAGTGAGACGCGCTAATGAGAGATTCTACAACTGGGATGAGTTACAATATCGCACCTCATATAAATAGAAGACCGCCATCAAATATTGATAAAATATACCCAAAAAGCAATATACATTCGGCAGGAAATACTAGGCAAAATGTTTCACAGTCGATAAAAAATCGGTGCGAAAGAGTTAAATATTGTTCGCGTCATCTGAGATCGAGGTAGTTTCGCCCAGGCAAGCGTCGCTCCGGCACTCACTTTCTGCCATCGACGACCACAATGAGGGAACTTGAGCTGTGGCTGCAGATGAGAAGCTTTTGTTGGCAGCGACAGACTTTGTCTCTGGCTTTACTGGTTTTTGAGATATCACCGCGAAACTCTGGTTCGGGAAAATGTTCTCTTGGATGCTGATTATTGCGACGCAGAAGATAGCTGACGCGAATAGCGCGTAAAATGTTTTGAGTTTGGACTCTATCCCCATACTGTGAGAGCTCACACTCAGTCACTGTTTCACGAAGTCTCAAGCAATGCACAATTCTTCTTTTCTCGGCTTTTGGATTAAAAGTTTAAAGCTTCGTAAGCTTTGGTAATGATTCACAGATTATCTGATGGAAAACACGAGGTTAAGAGGCGTGCGTGAAGTTATATCGTCCAGTAGTTTCCACCGTTTCTACCATCACATCTTCAGTCACATAATATCAAAATGGAGTTTATTGTCTGGGTTTTTAATTGTTGAAGTTGATAATTTTTTAAACGTGAACCACATTTGCACTTTTTTTGAAAGACAAATTCACATAACAAAGAAATTTCTTAATTGGCAGCTTTATATTTTTTGCACCTTAAAAGCCCTTTTTCTAGTTTTCTTCCCCCAATTCAAAAAGTAAATGCTGTATCCTGTTCGTCGAATACAATTTTTTCATGTTCCAAACGTGCTTAGAGAAACAGAGAACTTCACTCAACTGTAGATAGTTTTTGAAACAGCTGGATAATCATTCTTCCTACCTAATTAGACCTCATGTTTTATCTCAGTTATTGCCATTTAGTATTCGTAGAACAAGTCATAAAAATCAAGAACATGAGGATTTGTGGACTCGTTATACACAGACAATAGGAGGTTTTACGGGTGTTTTTACATTCCACGGGAGTACAAACACATGCGTGAGAAAAGTAAAGTCACAGTCTTGTATTAGAGTTAAATTCTTTCCAGGCAACCGTGTCTGTGCTGCTGCTGCAGAGGACTGATGCACACTATCGTGTCAAGTTTCCATTTTGGCCGAACAACTACCAGAATGCATTACAGTACCACACTCGTGCGTTGCTTGGAAAAAACTGGTGAATCATGGAGTATAAATCATACGAGTTTGACAGTCGAGTGCATCACAAGTGTGTCGAGTAGACACCTGTTTAAAGACCTCCTGTTGACATCATTCCTGAGTCTAGCAAAATCTCCACTCTTAAAAAGAGAAGAGACCCCCCACGTACAATGACCGATAGTGTAGTTTTCGTTGCCTCATTAACAGTCTGCAATTTTAGTCCTCTGCTTTTTCAGTTGCATATTTCATCCGTAGCTTTGGTTACGTGCATTTCCTAATGCCTCTTTTGTAACACTGGATTAAAAGTAGGCATTCATTTTATGTAAAAGAAGTTCTGTGCATATTTGACTCTACAGAATATCTCAGTCAAATTGAGAGCTCACTAAAATTCAGTTTTCTAGTTTATTTAAAATTGGTATTCGTTAAAATTCGTTCCAACGAGCTCCTAGATAAGGGCGATCGGCATAACAGCTTGACTTTCAACATTGACAACACGGTTTCATATCCTACAGTTAATTATTTGCAAAATTGAAGCGTCACTCCACCTCAAGCTTTAGTGCAGCGGTACAAGGACTCCATTGAATTTCGCGATGCATTCATCAAATTATGTCATTTGTTTTGGGCATGGGAAGATTATTTCAATAGTCATTGATCGAAGCTCCATAGCCACATGAATTATTACCCCAGGAGAGCTAAGAGGAAGGACCATTTAGTATAGACTCTAGAGAACGAAAAATCTATGCCTCAGGCGTGTTCCCACTCAGGATCCCTTACGTATAGAAACAGGAAGTGAAGAATGAAGAGGAAGAAAAGGTGACAAGGAAATTGTGAACAAGGTGAAACAATTGGAAGATGCGATGTGGTTACGAAGTATAGAACTCTCAAATGCCCATTTATAACTGAGGTATAGTCTAATAGCTTCCTCTAGGGTCACCAGCTCCCATAAAATACGATAAACAAACCTAATTAACCAAACCCTATTGCCTATCCTACTATCCATGACGGGATACGTAAGAAGAGAAGCTCAAAACAGCGTAAAGCTGCCAAACTGTCCTAAGGCCTGTCTGGACAACTGCGGATGCAAACACGGAAGTTTGCGTGACAGCTGTGGATGACAATGGCATTTTGCTTCGGTAAAAAAGTATCACGCAGCCTGCGTACTCTGAGTTACTTGTTCTGGGGTCGGGTGAAACTCACGTGGACGACACCTACGGTATCCTATTATAACATAGTATAGTTCGGAACACAATCGGAACATAAACTACGGACTCGGAACATAATGACGCAATGGCGCAGGCGCCTGTCTCTGCAGGGCGTCACAGTCACTCCAAACTGTCGCCAGAAATCTTGATGAAGAACTTGATATCATTTGCAGTTCTAGGAACATAGAGGTATTATTTATCTTAACCTACAAGATAATCCTCATTAACAGGGATTTTTACAGGGAAAAATAGGCTGCGTTTACTAGCCCCAGCATTATATCTATCACTGGGCTCGTTTGAGTTGCTCTAATGTTGCAGTTGCAAGCGCACAGTCAAATGCGTATAAATCAAAATTCTTCATGTTCTCAAATTAAGAAGAAAATATGCAATTTTGAAGCGGCTAGTGCTGCAGAAATCCACTTCCTTATCAGACCAACATTTAAAATACATTCAATTTTAAGCATCATAAATTACTTCTGTCATTGTCGGCGTACTCGTATATTGATTAAAATTAACCATTGTTCCCAGCTGATAGCATAACAATTATAATATTAACTGATTCGTACATTTTTTCACCATAATTTTAATGTACTATGAAAATATAGTTCATAAAGGCTCATGAAGGTTATAGCCAGCGTATTTAATTACCATGAATAATTTTTTCAACACATCTTACTGCCATCATGTAACGTTTTTTTAGAAAATGCAAAAAATAAAAAAGTTAAGGGAAAAGTAATTCAGTTATCTGTAAATGATATATTATTCTTTAATACAATTTTGTTTCTTTACAAAGCCTAAGGTTATTAATATTTAAACACAGCCTATTTCCTTCTTATAGTTTGCGACGTACCCATAGAGTGCACCAATTGTTCTCGCTAGTTAATTGCTAATAGTATTCTTGCTAGTAACTTACTAGTAGCATTCTGGCTAGTATTGCGCCAGCAGTATTCTTGCTAGTAATTTGCTACTAGTGTGCTTGCTAGTAATTTCCTAGTAGTAGTGTTGCTAGTAACTTGGTAGTAGTACATTTCGCTAGTAACTTGAATGGTCTCCTTGTCAAGGTTACCTCTTCATTTTCTAGCACCAGGTAATCGAATGTCTGTTTATACCCTTCCACTTTATTGCACACTTTAACTTTTCGTTATGACAAACATAGAATGAGTTCCTGTGGCAGCAACACCTCGTCTTAGTAACTGCTCAATGAACGATTCCTCCTTGCCGCAATGCGCCTTGGCCAAAGCGACGCTTGCATGTCCTTTCATTTTGTGTTCATCACGGAAACGGTTCCTAGGAAAGAAACTACAAGTCAATTTGAAATTCAGCGTTCGAAGGCTGTAATGGTGTGGTTAATTCAGCGAGAGATTCAATTGGAATAGAATTTCCTATGAAACGGCATCGTCATTTAGAACATTATATCCAATTCATTCCATTCTTGCCATATTTTTTCAATCAGTAAATGTTCAATTTCATTGCTCCTGGTATGACATCGACAAGAGTCCAGGGATCCCTTTTCTGATCAGCATAAGATTTCGAGTTCCCTTCAGAATGCGGGAAACTGATCTCCAATCATCGAACACTGAAAAATATTAACAGACAATTGAATTTAGGAGAACGGAAACGCGTTCTCTTTGCGGTTTTCGATGATCAGCGTTGTGGAGCGATAGGCACGATGAGGGTTCTCTCAGTTACTAGTGTTTTCAAAATGGCACATCTACGTCATGACCTAATGTTATGCGAAAATTTGGGGAAAGATCTGAATTAATGCGGAGGTCCTAACGTAAGCTCGCAATGTGAGGCACTAACCAAAGTGAAACCGTTTAATAAATAAATGCGTTTAATCGATGTCTCCAAGTGGACATTAACTTTCAACTACAGGGTGCTCAGAAAAAAACATGCATCCGTAAATCTTAAGTAAATATTTCATTTTTAAAGTAATAATAAAAACCATATACTATTGGAAAAAGAAAATTTAGAAGATTTTATAAGTTTTAATTAAATTTTAATAATAATATTCATAGGATGATTCCCATCCAGCACAATACATTCTTCACATCTTTGTTTTATACTAATCATAACATTTTGCAACGTGGCACGACCAATATTGCTAATTTCCTTTCGAATATTATTTTTTAGTTCATCGATATTTCATCAACCCTAGAAATATCGATGAACCGAAAAATAATATTCAAAGAGCAACTAGCAATATTGATCGCGCCACGTTGCAAAATATAATGACTAGTATAGAACAAAGATGAGAAGAATGTATTGCGCAGGATGGGAATCATCATATAAAGATCATTTTTAAAACTTAATTGAAACTTATAAAATTTCTGAAATTTTCTTTTTCCAATGGCATATAGTTCTTATTATTAGCTTAAAAATAAGATATCTATTTAGGATTTACAGAAGTGTGGTCTTTTCTGGACACCCTGTACTTACGTACGTAGGAATAACTTGATACACTGCATCAGAAAGAAACTGCTATTCCGATCAGTTTTAATAGAAGAAAAACTGAAAGTTTCCGATAATTTCCACTAATACCCCAGTCAGGGAATGGAGAAATTACACCGTTAGATGAAAATCTTCATGCCCGCCAGTCGAAGGACTTATACAAAGTAGCCGAGCTTCGAAAAGAACGTTCAGTGAGTCAAACTCTCTCTTCTGACAAAAAAAAATACGTGTACTTTAGTTTGGGCCTACAATGTGCTCTCGTGCACGAAACACATCACTGGACGGCCACACACATGGGGAGCAATAACGCGCTCTAAGTCGTAGACAGCTAAATGATTTCATCCTGTATATATTGTCTTTATAATTTGCCTTCCTATATGTTTTTGAAGCCTATTTAATGAAATTTTATGGAGTTTCCTTGCAAACGAAACTTGCGACTATATTTTGAAAGCAGCGTGTACAACCTTTTAGAAACGTTATAGTATTGCCACAGGTTCTTCCTCCTTAATTGAGAATTCTGAAAAGTTAATTTTCGAGAGAGCACTTTAAAACAGTCTGTATAATATGACTCGACGGGTGCGTAAAATGGCCCTCATTAACAAATAAAAGTGAGCTGTGCGATCCTGATGAAGCGTTGTAAAGTTTTGCCCCAACAGACTTGAGTGATTTCGACTAGAAACTGAAAAATTCAAATCGAAGTTAAATCCATGTTTTACCAATGGATAAAATCTATTGAAACGCATAAAATTCGCAGGCGAGCTAATTGAGGGGAGAAAAGATGCTCGCTTCTAATGTCCTCATTATGCTTAGGCTTTTTCGTTCGCTATTTTAAAGTCAGAAATATCGGAGATTGAAAGGCACAGAGAAGCCCGGGAAACTTCAATCTCGATCCGCCATACGAAAGGACGTAAAATTATCCTCGAAATCAGATAACCAATAAATCTCATTTTCGTTCATGAAAAATATTAGCAGCTTGAGCAATGAAGATTACGCTTATTATTAGATACTTAATTAAAATATTTGGAATCAAACCTATATGATAAATTGTAAGCAGATGTAGTACTTCTGAGTGTCGGGAGCTATACAGGAGTTTCACCGAAAATTTTTGCCATAGAGAATAACGAAATATTCCTCAGGTTAACGACTTTGTTCTAAGACGTGTCTCTGCAGGAACTAAGAAAATGTTTGACTACATCTATGACACTTTTGGTAAAATTATAAGGAAAAATCAGAACCTATGTTAAATTGATCTCCATGGGTTAAGGAGGTCGACGATAGCTCAATTACTGACCATGTATTTGTCTTGAATTCATTTTAGCGGATCCACAGTGTATATCGAGCATGTGTAATACGTCTTTTTATTGATCCACAGTATTTATTATTGGAACGCTGTAGATTTCGTTATTGATAACAAGTATATATTGTGCATACGCAGCACGTTATTGAGGGGACCAAGTCAACATTCGAGAGAAAAAGTCCAAATGCGGTTTTTGAGTGTTAAATTTTCACAAGCGTGTACAGAATCTTGTGGGGAAATTTGGAATTTGAGGCGGCTGCAGTCGATGGACCGGGATACGGGGGGGGAGATGGAAGAAGTTACGGGAGGTCATGTGGGGAGATTGGGAGGTCAGGAGGGATATAGTCTCCATTTCTTCACATTTGCGGCGGCCTATGCCCGTAATCTGGCTATTCGCTGGCTTGTATTTGTTGACAAGCACACACAAGGAGCTCAGTCACCCGTTAGAAGTCGTGGGAGGAAATTAGGATCAAATTTGCTCTTTACTATGTATGTTTTATTTATTTTAATATTGTTGAATTATCATTAAATGAAAAGAACTTACATAAAAGTGTTTTAGGGTTCTATCCAACACGATTGTTGCGGAGCTTATCCTCCCCGTTTTGATGCGTCTATTGGGAAAAATCTCACATGTATGATTTTTTTGAATACATGAACGTGATCTGCATTTCTCTAACTTGAATCCCAATTCTCCCCCGCACAATGCGAAATACCCCTGCTGGCATGTTTCCAGGTGCGCTGAAGCGTCCTGTAGTTGGTGAGTACCATTGTAACCAATGTTTGGCCTCTGGGGGTAATTTTTAGAGAAGTCAAGAAAAAAATTTGTTATACATCTTAATTTTGCTGTCCTGAAACTATGATTTTTGTTTTGAACTCCTAAAGATCCTACAGTTTTTGCCCTACAATAATGTGTCAGTACCTCACTAGACTAGCTACTTCACCCGACGTGAAAAAAATTTATACGCAACAAAATTTCACTATTTTTCCATTTTCACTAACTTTGTTTGACGTCCGAAGTTTGTTCTCGTCAGTGAAACGCACAAGTGAGACCTGCCCATCGTTTTAGTGCAAGAAGTACAAGACCATTATGTTTTTAAAAATCGTACATTTTCTCCATTTTTGATATCGTTTTTAAGAAATCGAAAGTTTTATCGTGAACAAAATACATTTTTTTCACTGAGTTATGTAGGTGTGCCAAATTTGAAGCGGTTCCGTTCCACAGGGCAAAATTTTTTTCAACTTGACAAGGTTCCCTTGATCCACACAGTGCGTATCGTGCATACGAAGCATATCTCGTTATTGATGTACAGTGCGTATTGTGCTCACGTAGCACATCTCGTTGATGTACAGTGCGTATTGTGTTTACGCAGCACATCTCGTTATTGATGTACAGTGCGTATTGTGCTTACGCAGCACATCTTGTTATTGATGTACAGCATGTATTGTGCATATGCAGCACATTTCGTTATTGATGATCAGCATGTATTGTGCAAACGCAGCGCAATTTGCTACTGCGTTTAGAAGATATTGTACAAAATTAGCATTCTGCATCTACGGGACAGTATATCCTGGCTTTACTTTAGGTATTGTGTGTAACTTATTTTTTCTATCATTCTCCAATGAAATGTGCCTAACAGAAAATATTTTGCTTAAAGGAACAATGTATTAGTATCCCATTCCTCAATTCGTTATCACACAGATTTCGAGCACAACACTAAAATCTCAGCTAGTAACTATTCGTTACTAGACTCAGCCAGTAATTCCACTGATCTTGGAACATGAGAATCCCTTTTTATGCATAAGCAAAAACCAGACCTAAACGAAATGCAGAACGGGCATCCCCTTGTCATTGTGGGTTTACTCTTCTGACGCTTCTTCTTTCTTAGGTATGCTCTCGCGGTCACCAACTCCTTGTTTTGATTTGGATATTTTTCACTATATTTAATTAGCCTCTTTTGCAAGATTTGACTATGTTTTGAATACTTTTTTTTATATTTCTGTTTTATCGCTTTCGGAATTTTGCTGATGATGAGCGAGGGTCCCAAACGCCCGGTTAAAAATTTTTACAAGTAAAAGGAGATGTTTTATAGAGTGGCTTATGACCTAACGCTTATGTTAATATCCATTTTAGTTCTTGTACATTTTCAGCTCCACTGGAATATTACTGAAAAATGCATTGATGTTCTGGTCTGGGACTTAAAACCTGCATCATTAACGTAGTTAGAAGTTTTTATAAGTAAATTAATTTACGGAACTGAGCAGCCACTCTTTACAATATTTCGTGAATAAAACCAACCCTTCATCTAATAATGACGTTTTCTTCTACCATTTCAGATTCTCATACTCTTTCATCGATTTTATCTTACAATATGTATGTTATTCTTGATTCTATCTTGGTCTCGGTTTCGTCGATTTCCTATTCCTCGTTCTCCCCGTACAAAAAACTTAACAGCTCGAACAAAAATTTATCAGAAAATTCGTTTCACCTAGGAGTTAAGCCGATTCTTATTCGTGAGTTGAATGAATTCATAAGTAAAAGCGAATTTTCTTACGAATTAATATTCCCCTAGCAAGTTTCTGCTAAGTAGAAGAGTGTTCAAAAGAGTTATTTCTTGAACATACATTTCCTTCTGGAAAGAGTGTTAGTCTAGACTTTACTGTGCCTTATTCTCATTTTCGTGGATTCCTTCTCGAAGTGTGTTAGCCTGGACAGCGCAGCAGAGACGAATGACACCAGCGAGACCATCAGTTGGTTATGGGGTCCGTAATCTGCATCGTTCGTCTACGTCAAGCAGGCCGGACTTCACCCAACGACTGATGGTTGAACGCTGGACTCCTCCGGCCAAATAAGCTCTGTACTCTGTAAGGCCTTCACGGGGTTCCGGAAATATTCGCTAATATGAATATATTCAAGGCCGCGGTGTCATTACCTCCGTGTTGAATAGACGCTTAAGCCGGCAGTCTCTACCGGGTCTGGAACTGCGTCTCTACCGAGCTGAATAACCGAATTATCGAGTTAAAAAGACACGTTCGTGTGTGTTTCAAGGTGATTTTGTTCTTTGTATCTAGGGACTGAAATGTGCTACATATACACAAATTCATCGGGCATAGCACCTGTTGATGAACTGACCCCTTTAATGCCAGCCACGTCCTTGCTTTCTCGTGAAAATTTAAATCGTTGAGTCAAGTACGTGACACGCGAGAGAAATAAGGAAAAATACTAAGGTAAATACTAAATGTAAATACAAGTTATTTACATACATTTAGGAGGCCGAGGGTGAGAAAAATTTCCTTCAATATATTTTGATGTACGGAGATTGTCCTTATATGAATAATTCCTTCGTAAAAGCAATACGTTGAATAATAAGTGAATTCCGACTTATAATCTTTTATTCGACATTTTCCCCATGATGCCGCTGTGAAACTCATAAAGTCGTCATCAAACACATGTAGTCGTTATCCTACACATGTAGTCGTCATCGTACACATGAAGTCGTCGACAAACACATGCAGTCAGTCATCAAACACATGCAGTGATCATGCACATGTACTCTACATCAAACACAAGTAGGAGTCAGCAAACACGAGCAGTCGATGTAAAATACATGTACATCGTTAAATACATAAAGTCGATAGCAATACGTGTAGTCGTTTACATACACACGAGTATGTAGTCGTCTGCGAACACGTGTAGTCGTCTGCTAACATATGTAGTCGTCTGCAAGCTTAATTCGTCTCTCTACGACACTCCCTGCAATTGTCCGATCGTATTTTCATCACAATTTCAAGATCTGCCCGTCCTTTGGATAGCATTTCCTATCACTCCTCCTGACACCTCGTCTCTTGGAAAAAACAGTCGAAGCGTGAACGCTGATCGTTTTCATCGAGCGACTGCCAAGCTCTGGGCCTTCATCAAGCAAGATTTTGTCTCGCTTGGCATCGTTCATTTCCTCTGGTCAGGTTCTCCCGTCAGAGACTCCATCGCCTACTGCAGGCTGGTGAGGAGCGACTTGCAGTTTCCCTCTACGCCTTTTAAAGTTCTCTTCTGTTAGGACTTAAATGGTCTTTTGTTTCTAAAGCTTTGCATGAGGGCCCTCAGTTATTCGAAACGATGTCGAAAACTGCACAGCTCTCAAACTAAGGTCGTTAATACAGTATCTTCTTGACGGGTATACAGCTTCTGCCACGCTTCTTGCGCAGGAGATATGCAGCTTCACGACCTCACCAGGGCAACAAGGAGTGAAATGTTCAGTTCGTGGAGCTTAAGCTATTTCTGTACGGACCATATACTGTTCATGCTACACCCTTAGCAATTTTCGAGGTGAATAACCGCCTCTAAACATTTTATAATTTGGTGGTGCCAAAAAAGGGGATGCAGAACAACTTTATAAGGTGATAAGTTCATGAAACGCTTGGTGTATGTTGAGTCCAAGCTCTACTGATGGTCAACGCATTGCTGTTCTGACAAAAAGTATTAGGTAGGATGCTGAAGACTGAATCTTAAATGTCCTTCAGCGGAGGTAATCGGTATTCTTGTTCTCGCTCTTTTCGATTTTGTATGAGACGACAGCATCTTAATTGAAGAGGATGCAGAAAACTGAGGGAGTTGCAATGACGGCAAGTCTTATAAGTTTGCGTCAACGCTATATTTAGGAATTACACCCCCGTACCTTGTTACATAAGCCATGGAAATGACGACCTCTACCATCGAATGAAAAAACTTTTCTAAATAAAACTGACTCTAATGTTCAACGCTGGATTTTCATTTATTTATGGTTGCAAACACGTGCAATAGCTCTTGTTTACCTTCATATCGTAAACGATTCATACAAATGCACAGGGCGTGTGACTCGTGCTGATTAGATTGTTTTTTTGGTATTATTTCCCATATTTCCTCGACTGTAAATGCTCTTAGATAAGTTTTCCTGGGACTGCAACCCGTATCGATCCTGGTAACCCGTATCGATCATTGGTTGTTTAAATTGTTTTACAAACATCTAATGCTGTTAGTATGTACAGCTTCTATAGTCTGCAGAGAACGCTCAGTACAAGGCGTGATCAAACTTTGTAAAAAAAAACAAATTATTTTAGTACAGTGGAGGATGAGCCTAAATATATGCACTGAATTTGCAAATTTACCTACCGTTAACAAGCAATAAAAAACGTATCGTTAAAATTGAAAACTCGTTGAACGGCAAAATATGAAATTACATGAATTATTTTAAAATTGATTGTAGATCTGATTTGACATTGAGCTTCACTTTACCTATCTCTAGAGCAAATTTAATCGAGTGTACTGTAGTTCATCTACATAATCTTTAATTTTAATTGCTCGTAATGGATATGTTCATCAGAGGCGCTTACGTAAGTCGGGCTGTCGGTCAAGATTCATTCGAAGGTATACTGCCCATCTGATTCAGATACGTTCGAATGTGGCCCTAACATGCATTCAATTTATCCGTGAGGTGTAATAATATTCGCACTCAACACAGATTTCGTCTCAATACTATACGATTCACATTGCGTTATCACAAACACACTCGCGACGCATTTACAAAGCCCAAATGACAATAACAACATAAATACCTGAATTTATTGTTTGATTAGGTTTGAAAATAGGGCAGTTCTACTTCATGACACGAGGAATGGCGGGAGAGCCAAGAATGGAGGTCAAGTGTGGTGCAACTGGATCTTGATTGAGCAGACGACGGGCAAGATCCATTTTCCTTCTCGCGCCAGGCTAAAATGCGAGTCTGCGTTGTGACGGTCCTGATTACTGCCCCAGCTTCACTGATTGGCACATTTAAGGAATTTCAATCTACTATGTATTTCATCCGGTTTATTAGTTTCAATCTACTCTCTATCCCATCTAATTAGTGGAATTTCAACCTACGTCATATTCCATCTTATTTTTGAAATTTCCAGCTACATTATATGCCCTCTTAGTTAAGGAATTCCACCCTACTTTGTAATTCATCTAATGTAAGGCATGTCAACACACTTAATATTCCAGTTTATATGAGGAATTCCGACCTAATTTATAGTCCACATTATTTAAAAAAGTTCACCGTACTTAATTTTCCAATTTATTGAATAGGGAATTTCAACCAACTCTAAATTCCAGCCAACTTAATTAACCGACTAAAAACCTACTTTAAACGACCGCTTGAGAAATTCGTAGAGAGACAATGCAGAAACTATACTTAGGGAGAAGTTAGTGGAAATATAACTATGTAATGTTAAAAAAACCTTAGATTTGAAAGCTTTGTGGTTGCTGCTAAAATCTTCGTCTGGGAATTGCTGCGTGAAGTGAAATTTTTCTACAGTTTTGATTTTCCTTATAATAAACAGAATTACCTCCAAGGTGACATCAATTTATCCCCCACCCGAATGATTAGATTTTTCTTCAATTTTTTGTCCAAAATGCGAGTTCATTTTCGCGCAGCTGTAGTCCATAAACGAGAAAATGAGGTGATGAACACAACGGCGCCACCGTGCAGTCGTGGCTAATTTACAGCCTTAATTAGACACTTTTGCTCTGCAACTTCGATCTGTGTCAGCTAAATGCGTTTGCTGTCCCAGGAGCGAGCCTACGTCCCACATGCGCACAAGCGTCCCAGCACAGCTAGACTGTGAGGCGAGTTTCCCAACGCGAGTGAGGGTCTCTCTGACATTATGGCTGCCACTTCATGCCAATCTTATCTTTGCTGTTTTGCCAGTGGCCGCTGGACTGCGGGAAAATTATCGACCGAAAACAAGAGACATTCACGTTAAAATAAACGTTGAGAAATGGGATCGTCATTAAACTATTATTTTTTTCCGTTAAAAATTTTTAGTGAGTGCAAGTAAAATTTAATTTTACCAGAGACAAAAATCTGGCTTCCAAAATCTAGCAAAAATGCACGTGTTGTTGACCAAGCGTCCCACACACCACCTTGGCGAGTTGCAAACGGATCTGAGCCTGGATGCAGACGTCAACCAGGTACACTCGAAGCTATGGAGGAAGAGCTCTGCTTTTGGATTCGCCTTCTTGGAAGGTATTCGTGGAAAAATCGACGAGCTTCCTTATACTATCCTTTGAAAATAACAGAAGCCGAAAATGAAAATGACTGCACAGGCAAATGCCGTACTACATGCACATAGCTTCTTACTTTGTTGGAACTAAAGTAAGAACAAGGAATGACATCTCAACTATTTATTATCAACGATCTATAGCAACAGGAATCCTTGTGGTTCTCCAGCGCAGGATTAGAAAGAACAGTTTTCGTAACACAAAACAGTGCCACTACATACTGAAAATATAAGGAAAATCAAATAAATGCTATATCACTATCTAAGCTAAATAACTTCGGTGACAGTAACAATATCACCTGTATACGACCGTACTCTAAGCTAAATTATAGGTAATGTTATTGGTAATGGATAAAAAAGGGTTATTTCATTTAACGTCTCGTAAAACAATTTCAATGTTAAAACCGTCCAATAGTCCTGAGCAGACTCAGGGAGGGGATTATAGGTTTACGTTCATTCTTCCCAAAGAAAAGAAAGATACGCTAAGCCAAACACAAATTACTAGGCTCAAGACCAAAACACAATTCGGCACATAGAAACAAGAAACTTACCGTCTATAATGCCGAAGAAGAGCCTCTTGGGTTGTTGAAGTTGGGGGAAATGAGTCGGAGGAGCCAGTCCATTTAAGCGGGTCGGTAAATAAGTTGAGAAATTACACTACCATGCAGGCAAGGTAATGTAAATTAAGGTAAGCTAAGTGCCCGGACGAGCAGGCAAGGTAATTTAAGGTAACTTAAGGTAAGTTAGTGCCCGGACTACCAGGCAAGGTAAGTTCTAAGGGTACCACCCTTAACAAGTTAATAATACAGTGCGAGGTTAAAACTGGATCGGAAAGCAGCTCGAGCATGCAAAGTTTCAAAAAATTAAAACGAGTCGCATAGCACAGTATAAACAAGTGACAACAGCAGAGAAATGAGAAACGAAGAGTGCTGAGAGCAAAATAACGTTCTTCTATCTAGGGTCCCAGACTGCTGGTATTCAGTTGCATGCTCGCCAGCAAACCGCGGGAGTTACAGTCAGCGCTTCCTGAGACGCAACAATTTTCTCACAACTTGTGCATAAGATGAGATGTGCAAGACATGTGCGGCTATTGAGTTTATATTGACCATATTCTACGCATGATAAAGAAAACGTGAAAGCAGATGAAAGAATGTACGATAAAAAATATAGCTGTTCAATTTACCATGCGTATGACTCTACTCTTATTCTTAAATTTTAATAAATCATGAGATGAAAATCATGTCGACACATTTACTGTCATTTTACACACAGGTGTATCGTCTCACCTCCATCTAAATAGCATTAAAGCCAGAAAATTTAGGGTACATTTACTGTAAGTCCCTCTATAGAATTTGTTGCAGCTAGAACGCTCTTGAATTTACGTTTGCGGATATTTACTAGAGATGAGCATCAATATAAACAAGTAATTATATTGTTTTATTGAAAAATTGACATGCTGCAGATAGATAACTCTATATCTTCATTTTAATCCACTTGTGACACAGATTAATAAAAATTACGCGAACTTAAAGAAAGTAAAATTTGAAAGAATAGAAACTCACTCGTATAGTACTATTGTTCGGTATTTCTCAAGAGCTGATAACAAGAGAGAAAAATTTGAAATTATCATCCTTTTTTGCCCTCTTCAGTCACAGTCATTTTCTATCGTCTGTTTTCGTATGCGAGGGTGCTTCAAAAAGTTCGTGAGAAAAGGAAAATACAAATAAACTATTTCAGTTATGATCTTTATTTTTTAATATATGTTTCATCAAGGCCAATACACTTTTCCAAATGTTGATGCGAGCCGTTTCGTCTGTCTGTGTAGAACTGAGGGTCTTGTGATGTGAACAATGTCAGAGAAACTCTTTTTACGTCTTCAACTGATAAAAAATTTACCCTTTTCAAATATTTTTTCAAATTTGGAAGCAAGAAGAGATCGGATTTATCCGAATCAGGGCTGTGAGGTGGATGTCTGATAATTTTCCATCAAAATTCACGTGGTACAGCTCATGCTTGGCGAGCATCATGAGCGGGTGCATTCTTGTGGTGGAAGCGGACGCGTTGATGCTGTTTTCCAGGGCGTTTGTCCGCGATTTCCTTGGCCAGTTTTCTCAAAACTTGTTCATGATAAGCAGATGAAGTTGTATTCTTGTTTTCGAGGAAATCAATTAGCAAAATCCCCTCTGTATCCTAAGATACAGTGGCTATGACTTTTCTTCTTCAACGTTCAGATTTTGCTTTGACCAGTCCACCTCCACCTCGGGGTAGCCACTCCTTTGATTGAGTTATATCTTCTGGATCACTCTAATCGAGTCATATTTCATCCCCTGTCACAATTCTTTGCAGAAAAACTTTCATATTTCTCATCCCTCTTGTTCAAAATTTCAATGAAAGATCTGCCTTCGTTCACTGCTGATCTGAGCGCAACAGCCTCTTGGGACCCATATTGACTTCTCACTAGCGGCGATGTGTTATTGCGTGCATTTAAAGGTTTGTTTTGAATATGTTATAACATGTTGGTACAAGAACGTTCAGGGGCAATGGCATCACAATCGAAGCAAATCATTTTCAATTATGGATTTTTCCTTGAACTTTTTGAAGTCCTCGAATATCTGTATTTGATACGTCGAAGGTATGAAAGCTTATCAAGGTTTCGAAGGTTTCATACCTGAATGTTTATCGTTCATGAAGTAAATTTTGTTTCGTCTTCTCCAGTTTAGCTCATTTCTTATAAC
>VOMN01054070.1:0-12966 GCA_014899125.1 Orchestia grillus
TAAATTGAAACTAGTATGTTTTTACCTGCCTTTATTTTGTGGTTTTTGACGGAGTTGAATACCAAGGAACACTCAAATCTGACAGTGAAACTAAATGATTTTCTCTATGTATTCTCCAAGGGTACAAGATAGTTTGACCGCAAGCTTTTAGTTAGAACTGTAGCACAATGAACTTGAAATTAAAGCGGAATTTCCATGATGTAATCTTGTATAATTTCGAAAACTTTGAATTATTAGGGACTCGCATTTTTCTATGCACGGCCATAGGCATGTGACACTATCGCTTCCTACCCTGAAATTCTACATCTATGTTAAATTTTTTGATTGTATCAGTATGACACTTCGATCAATGTGTTGTACTTACGAATGAAAAAAGTCTAGCGTCGTACGCAGTTTCCATAGCGGTAAAATCTCATTAGTTATTACGCAATTATATGCCGCGTTCAACCAGGCAAAATGATAGTCTCTCTGTAGTATGAAAAAATTAACTCAATGAACGGTAGCGAACCATTTATGAATCCCAAACACTAAACGGTCTTCCGCAAATAGAGTAAACAACATGATACGTTCTTCAAATGCAAACACCAGAACTCAAGTTCCAGGTAACAAACTTTATCCCTAACATAACGTTTTGACTTGGCGAAGTTCCTTCACGTAATTACACTGCTGAAGCTGTGAAGAGATTTTAGTCAGCATACATATAACCAGAAGCAGCAAATTCGTCAACACGCTTTGAAAATACTTCTCTTATTTCCCTGTGAACGACCTGTTCCTGATCCACGCAAGTGGCATTTTGCATTCGCGGAACATTTTTTCCGTATTTTGTGGTTAAGCTTAGGAGGGAAGCCGGAGGCCTTCCTTGTACAGTACGGAAACAAAAGTGAACGTTCATAATACATCGCTCCAATTTTAACAAACAACTATACGATTGAATATCCTCACTGTACGTGCTGCAAATATTCTTCGTTCAGTTTATTCGAGAGGAGCAATGTGAAAAAGGCCAACATTTGACTTATTTTTCTGATTTTAATCACTGAGGACGTCTAACCAGTATAGATCGTCTACTTACAATGTAGCCATAAAATATCTTCTGATAGTCCTTCGTGAAGCTTTGATTTGACATGTCGTATAGCGCAGCTTAAATGCAACGACATTTTCAACCGAGCGACTCGAGAACTATTCAGGTAAATTATATTTCAAATCGGTTAAATTTGCATCCTTCATAAAAATGCTGATACCTCGAAAAGAATAACGGCACCTTTTGATGTATTGCATTATGAAACGCTATCTCAGCACAGCGACACAGTTCCCCATTGACTATTTGCCTCTCTTTAGTGACCAACATATACATCGGCAAAAAGATAAGGGGAATTACGAGTCTATTTCCCTGTAGAATAAATGTAACACTACATGATGCAAAGAAGAGAGACAGCAGGAAATACCGATGTCACCTGGACGAACAAAAACTAAAAGGATTATCGACATCAAAGTGGAAATCGGCCCCGACCGGAAGATTTGGTTACATTTGTCATTTTCGGATGCCATTGGGCTGTGTACAGCACACTTTAGAACCAAATTGACGGCATGTAGTTTCCGGTGACGTTCCTATACATAATTTCTATTCCAGCCGATGTAACAGAGATAATATCACTGGCACAAATAAAATGTACTTCTTCACTGCAAATGATCATATCGATATCCATTGCTGACCACAAAATAGAATGAATATAACTATGAGAAGAAACGTTGCGCAGTAAAAAAAATCACTTTTCTTATGTGCACGGAAAAATATCCCATTCAGGCAAGGGAATGATTATACATATCAAATGAAACTTTCTATATTGTCCTGCCAGATTGTAGACTTAAAAATTCACAGCTCCCCAGATTCGTTGCAAACTAGACGCGAGGTATAAATGCTAGATAGGATCTTTTGATTTTGCACTCCACTAGAAGACGAACATATAACCAATTCCACAACTTGCTATCAAGAAAATGACTGAAAACTCTATTGACGATTTTCGAAACATTTAGTTTATTCCATGTAAAAGAAGACTTTTCGATCAGGTGTGACTGTGAAATTCAAGCTGTATTACAACCTTAGTTGGTCATTGAACATTCGAATTGATTTGAGGCGCATCTCAGAGTCAATAACGCGTCGTGACAGCACTGAGCACAGCAAGACAAGAGCACGCCTGCGTAGAGCGCTGGTCGGTAGCGCAGACTGGCGCGGTGCGGCAGCGAGCGTTGTGATCCGCCAGCAGCCCACCAATTGTGTTAGGGCTGAACATGCAACGCTCCCCACACTTGCGGCACGCGGGAATGATTCAATTGCAGCCTTTTTTAGTCTAGCCATGGCGGCTCTGAAATTTAACACTCCGGAAGAAATGGGTTTATATCTGAATTGAGATTTAAGCGATAGTTGATTGAAAAGCGCACTGTCTTTAACAGACGTCGAATTTCAAACAAATGACGTCGTTCACAACCTTCTCTGGATAGTTCATTTCATTCTCGCAAGTAGAAAAATTATATTTAACCCATCAAGGCATACCATCCATTTTTTGGACACTTGACTGCAACAATGCCGATTATGAACACTGGTAACAGGAGGTAATGGCATTATATGTTCTAATGATTACACTGCGCCTGTGCCTTTTTCTAACTTAATGACTCATAGATGAAACGTAAAAGTGATATAAAACTAATAAAACTACTTGTCTTTTTAACTTAGATGTTCGGTATCTCACGACTTCTAGTCGCACCCTTTACGAAATAACATTTATTTCAGTAAATGAACAATATTTTTATTCCAAATTTTACATCGGACGCAAATGCCATACTAAGAAGTAATTGTCTGAAAACTGAGCAAAATTAACTTAGAAATAAAATTTATGCATTAATATATTAAATGAGTTTCGAGTTTACCCTATCAGTTGAACTAAAGTGCTTATTCAACTCAAACTAATACTTCCAAGATATAGATGCTTCACAAGCTTCATCTTTTCATCATCACGCATTTTGAAAAACTAACGTAAATAGGTACTTGAAATGAAATTCTTAATAAGTGCTCTCTTTCTCTCTTTTTCTCAGCACTTGATGAGAAAGACTTAATTGAACAGTAACCACGAAACACTACTTTACATTATTACAAACAGACTGCCAACAACGACTACAACAACGTTAGGAAATTCTGTAAATGACGCACTAACCGAAGCCGTTTAGCGTGCCCAGTATGCGAGATGGAGAGGTTCAGAAAACCTAGGGCAATGTGAATTTATTCCCCTGAAGCGGCCTTACTTACAGCCACGCCGTACGAGTTAACCAACCTATTGAAGCTCCATGTCGCTTCTGCGGAACCTCCTACCCTCGTGCAAGTGTCGATAACGAAGAAGTTTTGCATCATTTTCTTGATGCTCTTCGAGTCTTAGAACGATATCCATTCCATTTTGGTACAAACACATCGCCGAAGTGGAAAGCTCGTTCCCTTCCCTGATCGAGAGCACGAATCTTCAGGTTGCAATTAACGTGAAAGAAATTCGCAGCTGTCAACTTATGCTACCTGCTTTAACCATTCACACCTTAAACAGTTGAATTGATCGATTTTAGTCTCTTATAGCAAACTTTTACTGTTTTCACACAGATAAGCGACAGCATTATTGAAACATGGTTAACATGGGCTTCATGGGCTACTGGTAGCGTGACGGCCTCGTTACCGAGAGGACCAGGATTCGAACCTCGGCTCAGAGAGTCATTTTGACGTTACCAGGGAGTACTTCCCTTGGAAAAAAGTTTAAACCACACATTCCTCACATCCCTCACTATACCAGTCGTTGTAAGGCGTTGAAAACCCAACGGTAAAGCGTGTTGGAATTAATAAAGGTTCTTTTAAAAATATGAATTATCTCAAGCTACTGTGGGTAAGATGCAACCGAAGTGTACAAAATTGAATTATACGTTGGAGAGTTCAGAGTATCAAATTTTTATGTTTGTGCTTACAACATCGATATCAATTAAAAATACTATTAGTGTCTACGTCAGGAAAGGATTTACTACTCTTACCGGACAAGAAATTAGTCGCCAAATGTTTTTCGGCCTCCAGTTATTCATTACGTACATCAATCAATTTTCAAAGCTGTGACCGAAGTTTAGGTTACTGTACATGCCAAGACTGAACAGTTATCAGTCTTCATTCTGAGCTGGCAAGGTTCCGTTTCTTTTTTTCATAGTTGCTCCACAACGATGGGGCGAAAGCAAGATATTTCGGCATGGCAAAAAGGGTGCTACTGCATTTGGTTTCGCTAAGGGACACCCAGTGAAGGATGTAGCGGAATTTGCAGGTGTTTCACGCCACACTGTTATGCGGGTTTACCAATAATGAAAACGATTTGGTACATACGGCAATTCAAGACAAAATTGGGGTCGGGAAAATACTAACCGATGAAAACCGCCGCCTTGTGTCCCGAATTGTTGACAGGAATCGCTTGGCAACAGAGATGCGAAGCGATTACTAATGATAGCCTTCACCTGCTGTTTCTGAACTAACTCTTTGTAAGAAACTCCAGGCATTGGATACATAGAGCAGAGGGACTCGTAAATGGCCGATATTGACTCCTGTCCAGACTGCAGGCTTAAACTGGTCAAAGGCATACGTATTTTGGATTGTAGAGGAGTGGAGAAGTGTCATATGATCAGATGAATCACGATTGTCTTCATAGCTATGATACCCGCCATAGTTTTCATCAAAGACCTCATGAAGCCTTCAACGAAACTTATGTGCAGCGGACGATGCACGGAAGAGGAGGGTCTCATGTTCTGGGGCTGTTTCAACTACACAGAAGTGGGTCCTCATTGAAGTATCCGTCAAACTGAACCAGCACGGCTGCATCGCGCTGGTAGATAACAAAGTTTTCCCATTTGCCCATTACCTGTATGAAGAAAGGCATATTGCTTTGCCTATATTTCAGGATGATAAATGCCAGGTGCATCTGGCTAGCACTGTCATTAATTGGCAGGACAGTCATTCAGAATATGTCCGGCATTTAGATTGGCCAGCTAAGTCCCCAGACATGAACAAAATGAAAAATTTGTAGGAACCCCTTGGACAGGTTATACGTCGAGGAAATCGTCCACGTACTGTGATCGCATTATGAAACCAGTTGATGTAACAATGGTTTAAACTTAACCAGGTGTACATTAGGATACTTGTAGACTCAATGCCGCGCAAATTTGCGGACCACTATTCGTGTTCGTGGAGATCCTACACCATATTAGTAGTAGGTGATTAATTTTTTTTTGTCCCGGGAGCTCATGTGGGTAAAGGGCTTAAAACTATTAATATTATAGTAAAAACAATAAAGATTTACGGTATCAAATAGAATAGCTAATCAACGAGGCGACAGCTTAATAATTGAGCCTAATTGGTTGCGAGAAACTATTGGCTTCGAAAAAGCATGATTTACTTAAAAACAAAGTGTAGCTGCAAGTAGATGATCTCAGGCTGCTTATTATTGCGCCACGCCAAATCTGTTTTGAGTAAGGATGAAGATTTTTCGCGAAAAATTAGATAAAAATATAAGTAAATATAGTAACACATGCTACCATTGTCTTTTAAACTTACAACACACAAAAAATGAGCAAATTATTGTTAATGCTTTTCAGAAATGCACAGCACTCGAGAATCAGGCAGTTGCTTGCGTGTAGATGTGGTAGGCGGCGACGCAACAATTTTCTCAATTAGCTCACAAGAGATATTTCATACTCGGGACAAGAACTCTCGCGTTTTCTCAATTAGCTCACGAGAGATATTTCATACTCGGGACAAGAACTCTCGCGTTTTGTCAATTAGCTCTCAAGAGATATTTCATACTCGGGACAAGAACTCTCGTGTTTTGTCAATTAGCTCACAAGAGATATTTGATATTCGGGACAAGAACTCTCGCGTTTTCTTATTCCGAATGCCTTAAGGTAATCGGAACATAAGCAAGTACCGGTGTGCAGGTGCTCTATTTAACTTGTTGGAAAATCGAAGACCTTTTTTTCATTATTGATCAAGCCAGAAAAAAAGTAAGGCGTCATCCAAGAGCTTACAGTATAAATTTGAATTTAGTTTCAATCCCTTTTGCAGTTTTTAGGGGCTCATCAACTCATCTCCTTAGGTACCTGCCCATAACATGACTCCACCATCACCTTGTCGACAAATGCATACTTCTACCGAACAACCGTTCAACAGCCCACCAGATGACCCCCCACCAGGTCCATCAAGGGTTGCACAAGACTCATCAGTGAAAATTACATTTCTGAAATTGACTTTCATGTAAATCAGTGCCCATTCAACCCTTTTGGCTATGTTTGCCCTACTCAATGGAGGCTTTTGGTGGGACTCACTTCGGCAAGGGCATTGAGGATCCCACACCTGGTATTATATCAACTTTTGGCACACCAGCTGCGTCAAAAAAAATTCTTGCTACTAAAATGAGGAGTTTTTGACGATTTTAACTAAATTTACGAATATCTCAAGCAAATTACTTTCATAAATGCACCCTTTCTGATATCTTTCTGCATGGTTTAACAGTAAGCACAAATATTTTGATTGAGCGGTGATCCCTACATAACTTTTTAGTATTTCTTGTGTTGACATACTTGTTCCAAGTATGGATGTAAAAAGTAAAGTAATGACGCTGGTAAAAACATACTAATTTCGAATAAAATTATTTACTAGAGCTTTTGAGTCTGCCCCTCATCTTTAGTAGAAACCTGTACAATAATGGAAATAAGAATCTCTTTAATGCAAACTGAAAGACCAAAATCCATCAAAAGTTAGCACCTAACATTCACCAAACAGGAAAAAAATCACCCAAAAAACTCAATTTGAATATCACATCATGCACAACATAACTTCCCGCCCTAAAATAGAATATGCAATAGCGCAGTTGAATCAGTCTCTGTTTATGAATTAAAATGCTCTCAGTTAATTTCAAATCATATGAATGTATGCATTCTAGTTCAAAGTCGTTTTTACGTTTTGGATGGTCGGTAGCAATTGTGCGTGCTCTCCGACAGCACCACAGGGCGGGCTTGCAGTAGGTCTATTCGCGCACCCGGAAACGCCGAGATGCTGAGCACTGCGAGCGCCGCCCCTACACAATGGGTGGCATCACACTCGCTCCACTCATACTGGAGGTGTGCGACGGCGCTCTGCATAAAATGGGACATTTGGTCCTTAGATCTGGACAGACTTAAGAGCTGAACTTCTTTCGAAATACAAACCTGACTTCCAGCTGTGAATAGTGCTCACAGGCAATGTAAACAATCCGCTTTTCAATAAACTCATTTACACCCATGTTGATACACGGAATACAGAAATATATAATCTTCTTGGGAAGAGAAGAGCCCGTCAATTTAGCCTCGTTTATGTTGCTCAGTCTTTCCCTAAAAATAATGCATACAAATTTAACGGGAAAACCATTGCAACATATAAATCCTTCGACAAATTCAGTTCTTGGGTAAAAGATAAATAATCGCACACATTTTAAATACTCTAAAAATAAACCTGTGACTAAATTTATGGGCTTAGCTGGAACTCAGCTAGCGAATTTCATGCCAAGACCGACGAAATTTGGTTTCTTTTGCACCCCAGTTACGAAGGAATTTTCACTTCTCTTTATTCCTACGGCTCAAAATGATAAACTATTATTCCTTTCTCACGAGAAAATATTGGTGGGCATCGAGTTCAGATAACTTATGAATAACGGCTAATGGGATTCAGATTTAAACCATAGCTATATGTCGTCAAAACTGGTTTAAGATCTACCTGACAGCAAGCCAATTAGTTTGATTAGTGTGTAGTCTATCTGTCTACACACGTTTTCGATCAAAATAAAAAGATCAAAAGATCATCCTTTATGCATAATTCAAGGAGTGTTTGCTGAAGCCATGATATATCTCTGACGAGATTATGTTGACGAGATTATGTTGACAATATGCGAACCCAGAAGTTGACGTAACCCAGAAGTTAAGTCAAAACTTGCCATAAGCCCTGTACCCGCAACTATCGACCTATAAGTTACTGAACATTTAAATAAAAATTCAGTTTCCTAGTAAAAATTCCAACCATAGAAGTAATTTAAGCACGACCTTCTTCAGTAAGTTAAGATTTATAACACACTTTTAATATTTAAAGTGGTTTTGCATAATCTAACAGAACAGTTGAATTATTGAAATTTTAAAAACTTAAAGGTACATGATAATTCAGAGTATACTTATTTTGTTGAACGTACAATTTTGTTCAAATGATTTTTTAAATGGTAGAATGTAATATTGTACGAAATCTGGAAATACAAAAGTCATTTAAATGTTTCATTTAATATAACATACTTGCAAAGTCAAGCAAAAGGCATTGTACATACGCAATGTCCCGCGGCTCAGCTGCCAGCAGGCTACACTTCCCCAACCGCGAGTAGCTCACAACAACATCGGTGGCAATTCCCCAACTGCGAGTAGCTCACAGCGACATATGCGCCAATAGGTTCCATATTCCTAAATTTCTGAGTACGACCGGCCCCTTCGTTTGCTACCTCCAAGTGCTGCCAAGAATGACCCATTGCATGCCGGAGTACATTACTCGCGTCAATGACGCTCTTCTGGAAGTAATGAGTATCTGATAAATACCGGAATTACTCAGTGTCTGTGATATGGAATAAAACACTACATGCAAATAAGCTGGTGTGTCTCGGGAGAACAAAGAATAGACGGTTTTTCAAGATATTTCTTACTTTTGGTAGTACTTAGCAGTTTCTACCTAATAATTTTCAATGCTATTGTTTGCCGAGTGCACCTTCTTCGAATCGTCAATAGATTTAATGTCATTTCGTATTTATACATATATACTGTTATATACGGAAAATAAAACTTATCCCAGAAGAAGTCCTCCAAATTATCCCTAATACTGTACATGTGTGTGTTCATGTATATTTACGTGTGTTGTAAAAAAAAGTTGTCATCACTAGTCCGGTTATTCATTCAAAATTGACAGAATTTACTATATTTATCCTTAAAACGAATGCCAATTTCTTAGTGAAAAATGTAATGGGTCAGAAATGTTCTTCATCGTTGCCCTAAAATCAACTATTCATAAACAAATTCTCTTTCAGCCTTCGAAAGTCCGTCGTTGGACGTAAGCATTCCCTCGGGTTTAATATCTCTGCCGATAACCAAACTACGATAACCAAAATAGAATCATAACGTATTATATAAAATAAATCATTTAATCCCTTTAGATTACATTCATTTACGATAAGATATTCCGTATCCAATCTACGACACTGCCGTATAACAGGGAGGCTGAAAAGAGAGTTGGTAATAGAATAAGTTGAGAAGAATCTCAATATCATTAGTAATATTCTAGAAATCAAAATAAAATGGCAAATGAAAGTAGTAGGAATGGAATATAAACGAAGTACAATGCTATTATTTCAACGAAAGCAAGTTGCCATTCCTTGGTTGGTATCTGCACGGAAGATGGACAGTGCCTTCCTGTACACGAGGTGAGGGGGATGTTTGAATACCTGCAGGACGTTCGTGCGCCAGTGTCAAACAAAAGGTGCACGAGAACGTGACGCGACAGGAAAGGTATGCGAGACATGATGTCGGGCGAAAATGAGTCATTCATCACGTAGCAGTCATGTAACATCAAAAACACTCGATATCGGAACATCCTCCGTAATTTAGCCGATATAAGTGATACGATAAACAATCGATCAAGCTGTGATAAAAACCGAAGTCTTCTATTCAAAAAGGAAATAATAATTTTGGTTGAAGTGGAGATTATTAAAGTCTAATATTTACGCCTGAACATGCTGTTACAATCTAGGGTGTGGCAATACTTTCAGTTTCTCATACGCGATTCGCAAGTATAGTAAAATGAACATAAAAAATTGACTTTTATCAAATAAATGATGGTCGAAGGAAAGGCAAGGAAAATGGTACTTTCACAATGAATTTAAGCCCAAAAGAAAAATAACCCGATGAACAAGGTAAAAAGTATTAAGAAAAACGAAAGGAGACTTACGAACAAAAACAAAGAAGATGACAGGGAAGACTTAATCTGAGACGACGCATATAGAAGTATAAAAATTAACTCTATGATGAGTTAGGAACCAGTAAATTATAATACTTTAAATTATCCTCGGCCAGGAATAGAAATCAAATTATTTGCACAACTAGAACGCAAATTAAAAGTAAATGCGACATTTCACATCAGGTGAATGAACTCGGTCACCCGTAGGACGATCGAACCATTAAGAGTCTGAAATCGATCAGAAGTGAAGCTGCTTGCCTTCCTACAATGTGTGCTCCGGTTCTGTTGTTAAAATCATGGCGGTTCCCACAGGTGTTTTGCCCTTTGTTAGTCGCCCGAGGTGCAGGGCCAGGTGAGGCTACTCGTATTAGCCTAGGGAGTAACGGAGGGACAAGTCATCAATTATGTCAAAGTTATACATCAATCATTAAAATTCTGAAAATGGAAATGGTCACCTGTATTCAAAGGGAATAGTTTTATCGGGATTGAACAACTACACTGGCAGGTTTAAATTTCTTTCGACGTAGGATTTGTGAAATCGATATTCACTATCATATCACCTGGAAGGCTGGCTGCGTCTTTGTGAGAGAGGGGAGTTAGGTGCCGTTCTTGCTCTGAATTCATAAGAGTCTTCGAACCATCGCCGTCTAGGTTTATCGCAGTTGGCATCTTCATACGTTTTGCTGATTAAAGGAGTATGGGGCGCTATGTATATGTGCACGTCGTCTTGCCGGTTAGGGAAGCTCGTTTTGGTTGGAGGATCTTCGTCGGAGCGAGTATAAGGGAAGCCCTTTTTCTCTCTACTTTCTTTCACCCTGTTCTTCAAGACCGCTGCTTTCTCATTTTTATTCTCCTTTAATCTCCCACCTAGATTTGATGGCGGTGGTGGAGAGTGACTGAGAAAATTTTGTACAGGTGATGATTTCGATTTATCAGCCGATTTTGCGATGGTCGGTACGTTTTTTTTGGCAGACTCTTTAGAGGATTGCTTCTCGACGCCCAGAGCAGCCACACCTGTCAGGGCCGGTAACGGGAGTGACGAATTTGTCTTGACAGCAATGCTTTTGTTAACTTGGGGCTTCTGAGAAAGAAGATTGGTACAAGTGACAGGATTTGAAGTGTTCGAAATTTTCTTTGGGGGACTTATCTTTTTAACTTTGTGAGCGGTTATTGTTCCCTTTGGAGGCGTAATTTTCCTACTTCCGTTGCTGTGTTTTCTCTTACCACTTGAGCCAATCTTAGCTGATTTTAAGCTTTGTCTCGATGGTTTTCCCTCCGTCTTGACAAAGTAGGTGTCCTTCCTCAGCGGTGTCACTTTCCTCGACGTAAGTGCGGTGAGCCGAGGTGGAGATTCGGCAGTCCCGAGAGGAGCGGAACCAACGCCGCTCTTCTTTGGCTGTAGATTCAGGTTAGGAGTTTTAGCTCGATTTCCTGTTCTCGAAATCAAACCCCTACGGTGACGCATTTTTGAAACAGGTGCACTTTTCTTAACTCTAGGGTTCGCTTCGCGTACGACTGAACTTGCGGCAACTCTGGATTTCATATTACCAGCACCACTCTGGTAATGATGATGGGTATGCACGTGGTAATGATGGTGATGCTGCCTGTCCCTGCGGCCCGCAAACACTGGCGAAGCATCCAGCAAGCTTGGAACTTCTCTTCCAGCAAGTGAAGCCGAAACTATCGGCGACTGCACAACAGAATCGCCTTGGTCAGTAATCGCAGGAAAGAAACTCAATGGACCGCCGCTCTTCCTTGCAAGCCTGTGAACGAGGCCCGGCTTGTCTCGCATGTGCTCTAGGATGTTTCTGTGAGGATGATGGTGGCTCACCAGCTTCTCTTTCCCTGAAGACCTTGCCGACGTATACTGAAGGTTCCTCGCGGCACACGTCTGACAGCGGTCGTGGGCCAAGATGAGGCCATTGGCGTACCCGCGGTGTGCAGTAAGCGGATCCAACACTGATGGTTCTATGAGCCCTTCCGCCATGTTAGAGAAACAAATATTTCTTCACGATCAGCCTTAACGTTTCATTCTCTAATGAGTAAGTTTTGCTACTTTTGATGGGATTAATGATTCAAATTTATCCCCCAAAGTAGGTCAAACCATGTGAAGCCACTTGAGCTATTCAATCAAATCAATTACAAGTACTGAATAATTCTCGGGAAATACGTAAGTAAAGCGTGAGTATGACTTTTTCTAAAAAAAAGTATACCAGCTAACAGATTCATGAGAATATGGTAAATTACCAGACCCTTATTTTCAAGCAGCTCGTTCTACCATGATTCTCAGTCACTTTCCACAGAACGAGAGCGCAACGACCACCTCTCTTCGAGCCCTGGCGCACACTGTCCGTAGACTTCTCCGCAATCGCTCTCTAGCTTCCAGAGGTAAGTTCAACTGATGCCAAATGCTTGAGTAACAAGTTTGTTAGGATAAAAACATTATAAAATTTCTTAGTTTTTACATCTTTTTTAGGATATTATCATGTTACTGGGGATAGTTATTCAACAGATGGCTGCAACTACTTTTGATTTTCTGCAAATTAATTGCTCACTCCAGTAAGTACATTAAGATTCCATGGATGCGTACATGCTGAAAGAATGACAGTGGAAAACAGGAAAGCTAAATTAGCCCATTCCCTCGCAGGTTTTTGAATGAAATCTTGAGATTTTCGAACGAATTTATTCGCTGCAGATGTATGAACGCTCTCGCGACTCGTGAGCTCATACTGCGTGAGGTCAAGAACGGACGAGTGAAGTCTCAAGGTTTTCTGGGCGAAAATTTGATGAGCTATCGCGGCTGAAGCAGAGGAGCTCTGGTTGGGTAGAGAGGAGCTCTGGTTGGGTGGAAAGGAGCTCTGGTTGGGTGGAGAGGAGCTCTGGTTGGGTGGAGA
>VOMN01054073.1:1415-34903 GCA_014899125.1 Orchestia grillus
ACGAGAACAAACAAGCGCTGACGAGAACAAACAAGCGCTGACGAGAACAAACAAGCGCTACCGAGAACAAACAAGCGCTGCCGAGATCAAAGAAGCTATCACGGACCTAGTGTTGACCTCTACACATTTTTTAGTTAACTATTATTTGTATTTCAGCGGGAATGGCAGTTCTGAGATCTGTAGGACATCACTGAACTACCTGTAAAAATTTCCTGAAAAACTCGTAGAGACGACCAAAATCACGCTATGTTGAAGGTAAATAGGATCCAAGGGGAAATCGGTACTAATGTGTAAAATATTCAAAAAATGAAATACCCTACATATTTTCTTCTATTAATCAAATTTAGGGTTATATATATATATATAAAAATTTGAGTATAAATATATATATAAAAATTTGAGTATAAATTTGATATAAATAAATAAGTATAAATTTGACTGAGGTTTCGAGGTTTCAGTAAAAAAAATTAGGACTGCAGGCGTAAAAAAATGGTTCCTAGCTTGATCAGGGGGGGAAAACAGACGAAATCTCTTCAAAGTTATCTTAAATCTGAAAAAAATGTTCAATTTCAGTAGTGTAATTGTATATTTAGTTAATGAAATGATAAAAAAATACAGACAAGCAAAAGCTCTTCCGCCTACTGCGAGAGCGCTAGTATCGACGGGCAGAACAATTTTCGTCAGTCCTATCAGAGTCAACTTGGTTTCCCTAATGAAATTATAACCGAAGCACAAACTTGAATGCTGTGCAGTTAATAAGCAATCGCCACATCGAAAATTTTCAGAATTCGAGCCAATGAATCACTAATTCAGAGTCACGAAAAGCTCTAGCGCATGAGTGAAAGAACTAACAAAAATTAAAGCCTCAGCTTCACAAAGAACACTCAAATCTAACCAAACTTCGAGCGAAGCGCACGAGGAGCGTGCGTGTGACTGACATGAAACATTGTTGGAATCCAGACATCATTGAATCCGTGAACTCGAAAATACAATAAGACATTTCATGACGAGCTTTAGAACCTTCGTCAATTATAGGGACCAGTCGATTAAAATGAAAATTTTGCATACTTAAATCTGTTTTCTAGAATACTCGCTGAAGTGCGTAAAGACAGTTTGTCATTCATAGCAAGATACTAAATGACTTCCATCGCGGTTTCGGACAGGAGATGTGAAGCAAAATATCAAAACAAACCTTAACACACTCGGCACGAAACTTGCCGATTACCTCCAATCGGATCACAGACTAGTACGTTCATCTGAACGAATCAGCAAGTACCCGAAACAAAAACGTACATTTCTAAGACAGCTGGGAAGAAAAAAAGTACAGTCAATAATTCTAACCCGTTTTACCGCAATCCCTCACAACAACTGCGAGGTGATGGATGTGAGAATATGAGGTTTAAGTTTCCTTTTTTTTTCTTTTCTTTTTTTACCAAGAGAAGCACTCCGTGGTTATGGGAAAATCAGCGCCGGCGCTAGGAGTCGACCTCAAAAATCCCTGCAGTGAGGCTATCACGTTGACCAGCGCTCCATGGAACCTTCCTATTACTTATGAGAATAAATCTTCTTCAGTCCTTTTACATTTCATAATTAATACGCCATATTATCTAAAATATTCTGCTGATTAACTTATTTATAATTCACAGTGGATTTCTTTCATTACAATAAAACAGCACTTCGACACTGGAAACGTCACTCTGAAAATAACGGCCTACCCTTGGAAAACTTATACAATACGTGTTTCACGGAGCTTCACGTAAATTTGCAGTGAAAAATTGAACGTACGTCGACATCGTCTACTTAGACTTTCATCATTTTTGCTGCGCTTCACACGCTGCTCTTTTCCCATCAGGGCACTAGGACCATCTGAACACTTCCCTAATGATTCAGAAATTTTGCAAATAATGAACATCGGTTTCAATTATTCATTTTCTTCGCTCTCAATATAAATTTAAAAAATTACAGTATAGTGTTGTATTAATAAAAAACGATGTTTTACGAAGATACAAATACATACCTGAAATTTGGAGCAGGGACTCGGATACTTCACCACCACCACTTCACTGTATTCTCTGCTTCCGCGCATAGATTTTACCTATCAAACCCTTCGAAAATCACGGTAAAGCTTTACTTCTGTTACTTCTAATGGCACTTTGATGTTGGAATACATGCTGTCTAGCCTTATATCTTATTTCAATTGAAGCTAGGAGGCATTCAATAAATTTTTTTAGAAGGGGCTTGTCGCCAACGAAATCATTCAACGTAGTGACAACACTCACGAGGCACAGCGTCCGCACTGAAGGTGCCGACATTCTTCTTCTTTTTATTCAAGTCCAGCGGAGCTATGCGTCATTTTTATGTAGCTCCTTGTCATCAGGGCCTTTGGACTCGGGAAAAGTCATTCGCCGAATTATCAAAACTATCGTAATTTGACGGATTTACGTGAAAAAATTACATTCAGCGTACGTCGATCGTAATTTGGTTCAATGGAAGACATTTTAGCGAGAAATTACTCGAAACGGTATAATCGAAGCACTTAGGCCGACAGCCAATTACAGCGCTGGGATTTGTTTACATCGTAGCAGCTAGTCACGTGATTATGAAGACGCAGAGACGTCGCTAAATTTTAGGTGGACAAAATTAGGGATTTAGGCAGAGCTGGGCAATTACCGCCTTCGGAGAAATGAAGCACATTATTTTAGGAAAACCAGATTCCACTACAACTGTTTGAATGAAACTTCTTCACTACGTTGTGCATTACCCGAATTTAGTACTGGTGTTTAGAACAAAAGGGAGAGGGGAGGGTCTAAATGTCTTTGAAAACAATTTTGAGTTGGTTATAAAATCCACCTAGAGATCTTAGGGTGCATTTATAATTTTATATCTTTTTTCAAAGAAATATCGATCTCATATGGCGTTACTTTTCCTAGAACATATTCAAAATTAGGCTTGAGGGTAAGATAGTTCAAATGAAACATTTAGGCCGTGCATGGACCATTATCTTCATGACGGACATTTAGTTAGCCATTTATATCGTAAGTAGCAAAAAACTTATGACACTTGGAAGCTCCTACTAAATCCTGCAACGTGATTGTCTCTACAGAATAAGCGTAAAAATAACAATCAATTTATGCCTTAAAATCTAAATGTTATGTGCTTCAGCATGAAATTGTTATCATTTTGATACACTGAATTGAATGGGACTTCAAATACCAGTTTTTCTTTTTACGTAATAGGTAAAAATTACGAAGTTCTCATATGAATGAAATCACAATAGGAAGTAAATTGTAGCAATCGCCATGAACACTTCACAATTATCATGTATGTTGAATACAAATTACTGTAGAAAGCACATTTATCAATTGAATATCCCTGCCAGTTGAAGAACTTATGCACTTACGCTCAACGTAGCATCAATAACGTGCGCTCCGAGGTGGCGCAAAGTTAGGTGAAAACTTACGCGAAAATCTCTACACCACTATGGTATTCTTTCATAGCCATAAAACTATGATGAAGTGATAAATGTTTCGTTCTTATTTAATAATTAAGTAGGCCTTAAGAGGACTTGAGGTAACAATGAACAGCTCAAAAAATGTTCAGAGCATTTTAGGAATATTCTTTGCCTATTTTTTGGCAATAATGACCAACGGACGGACAGTAGCGTGATAGAAGAAAAAGTGCACTGCGATTCAAGCAAGCGAATACAATTTTATTTAGGTACAAATTTTAAGGTTTTAACATTACTTTCATTGTTACTCGAGTAACAGATCGTGAAATTTAAAAATTTCCGTTGATAAGACTAGGCTTTCGTTTCAAATTGGAAGATAATTCACACATTCGCTCTCCCTAAAGTAAAGTTAGAGTGACTGCTTATTTCTCCAAGTAGAGTTGGTGTTGTTGACTCATGTTCTATTTGGGTATAAAGAACCTTTATTAGAAAGAAAGAAAGAAAAATCGTTTATTCCGATATCATTCACATATAGAGCATGGTACATCGGGTTTTCAATCAATAAAACTACAGCCTTAAAATTAAAAATGTGAGAGTCAAGTGACATTTCTGATTGTGGTCAATGTAATAATGTAATAATTCCAATACGTTTTACCATTGGGTTTCCAATGCCTTACAACCACTGGCGTTGTGAGGAATATGAGGAATGAGTGGTTTTAAACTTCCTTTTCCAAGGGAAGCACTCCCTGGTTACGTTAAAATGCTTCGTCTGAGCTGAGACTCGAACCCAAGTCTTATCGGTTACGAGGTCATCATGCTACCAGTACGTCATGAAGCCCACTAAAGTATATAATTCTGAAAATTGGAGATTATTTTAACGTACTTTAAAGCTCGGTTAGTATAAGGTTAGTTTTATTGGTATAAAATTAAAATTATTTTCCTTATAGCAAACTAAATGAATACTGTGAGCGTAGAAGTTTCTCCTATTTTATTTTACAAGAGAATTTGTCAAAAATTGAATTTGAAACTATCAGTGTCTTAGCTTTAAAAACATTTTTTTCGAATAAATAATTTTCTTCCTTATTTTTTGGGGTAACTATACTCAGTTTTTATTCCAACAAAAATTCCTTCCCCGATCCTTCGCAGTAGGAAAAGAACACTTAAATAAAAAGGAAAAATAACTTTACAAAGTGTTACCAATAAAGTGGTATACCGCCACCATGATATTTGTTTATAACTCTAAGTGACATATGCTAAATAGTTGTGGAGAATTACAGGGCCCATAGTTCACTTTAAAAAAATAAACTGCGGAAAATATGAAAATAGGAAAGCACTAGTATTACTGATAAGTCCGAGTTTCTTCGTCAATTGATTTTCCTTAGCGTTTAGGTTTCTATTGAGGCATACATTTATAAATTTATTAATTGGAATAGATCTATTTAATATCCCACAAGTGCTTCTCCGCACTCATTATTGCGATTACATGTTAATGGTGTTGATCACACTGAAAGTGTACAAAGAAATTTAACATTTTATTCCTTAAAACCCCTACGATCATTCTGAAATAAATTCTTGCAATTGCCTAGCCATTTTGAGCATTTCCTATTCATATGCATTCCATGAAATCCTTTCTTAATTCCTTGAGCAACTCGTAAATAAACCTTCTTCTCCATTGTCAACTTCGGTTGCAGAACCTTATGGGTAGGTTTTATTGATATTAAGGAACTTGATTAACTTTGTGTTCTTCTGGCTGATGTCAGTATTAGTTTAAAAAATTTAAAGCAATCATTTTTTACCAGCGACGCTCATCCGCATACTTACCAATGCAGGAATGTTCGAATTACCATTCTCCATTTACAAGTTTAATCTATATTAGCAGGACCCGTGAAATTTCATGGGAATTTAGGTAAACAAACTTTAGATAAACCAGCCCATGAGAAGTGGTCCTCTCAAGTGTAGGACAGAGGTTAAAGGTTCAGAGCAGAGATAGTCCGATCTTGGAAGCAATTTTCTCCTTGATGATGCGAGTAGTCTGAACTCTATTAGGGAAACTGTAAATGTGCCGAAAAGACTGGCTTTTTATTGCAAAACATGCAACCCGTATACAAAATACTTCGCTCAGGTCCTAAAATTCCATTTGAAAAGTGGTGAAGCGTGATGGAATGGTAGGTACAAGTGTATCTATATATTAAATATACGCTTGTACCTACCTACAGTTCCGTCACGCTTCGCCACTTTTCATGTGAAATTTCAGGTCTCGAGCAAAGTATCCTGTATACGGGTTGCATGTTTTGCAATAAAAAGCCAGTCTTCGCGGCACATTTTCAGTTTCCCTAATAGAGTTGGGGTTGTAAGCGGCTCAGAGTTCTGAGCTTAAAACTTGACGTGCAACATACCAACACTTCCTCAATTGCCACTTCCAAACTGAACTTGGACAATAATAATCTCAGGACAAAGGGTGAGGATGCATGAGCACAAAATATTTTCACCGAGCAATGGATGTGTGAATTGAAGAAATCATTCGAGCATTCTATACGTATGGGATAACATGACAGCTGCTTGACTAATCAATCTCTGAAATATATGATTGATGACCAGTAAGCCATAATATCAAAGTTAAAGAATACAAAACTGAAAGTTGGAGGAAGCGGGCGGTACATTCTTGTGTGCAAAATGTATTTTCTGGTGCATTAAATTTTAAGGCTGATCGTGAAGTTAAGTTTAAACTGAAGAAATATATAATTCTACTATTGCACTACCAAATAGCTTATCAATAGTTCAGTCACACATCTCGAAATTTGAGAGGTGGATGATCAGATTTATAGCAAATGTAAACGAAAAAACTGTTGCTACTTTGGAATCATCATAGATGTAAAGCTCGGAATACGGGTGGGCTAATTAGCCTCATTAGGTTTGGAGAAATTTTCTGGTCTACTCGAGGGCAAACCTGAAAAATGTAGTGAATATATTCACGAGTGGAGCTGATGCAATTACTTAAAAGTAAATTGAAGCGGCGTTATTACGGATTAGATCCATAAATTTTGATTAAACCCTCATTCCCTGCATTTTTCTGCAAATTTCCTGGGATTTTAGATCAAACTCGGTGATTTTCTCGGACCCTCGGGCAAGCAAGGGCTTGAAAGCTCATGCGGTTAAAAAGGTCAGTCCTGTAGACTCGAATATAAATTTGCTTTATCAGCCTACTGATGTTTTCAGAGTTATAGAGGAAGAATGGCGTGTGGCATGAAGGCTTAGTAATGATTTCAATCAAGTATGCATTTGAGTTCATCTTGATACAGGAAACCCGCTATGCCTAACGGAGATGGACTGGATAGTCGGGTGGACTAACTGCTCTGTAATTTGAAACGAACGATATTGTATCACTTTGTTCAATCGAAATCGTTGCGCTATCACCTACCTGCTTTCATGTAACGTGCTGAAGCAAACAAACTTACGCCTCAACCATCTCGCTTCTTGTACGTCGATGCGAAGCGATATGAACAGAAAATGACCTTAAATAATTGAATTTGAGAACAGTCGTGGATAATTAAATTAGAGGCTCCTGGTGACTGGATTTGTAGGTCTCAAGACAAAATGAAGTATTACTCAGAATCCTCTACAAAAAAAATGTACCCACTTAAAATATGGAATAAAGGCAGTAAATTTAGCTGGTAGGATAAAGAGGTGACTAATAAATTGATACAAACACTAGGACAGTGAACGCGCATTGGTGCAACGCAAGAGGCTACCGCTACTAAATCGCGGCCGTGGTGTCGTTTGGACAACTACATCTTGAACACTAGTTTGCCCTCAAATTATATGGGGCGTACGAATAAAGAAGCTACTTGTATAGATCAACGATAGTGACTCCCGAGCGCTGTATGATTTAAGTCGGTCTCTGTACGGGCATTGCTGGATATTGACTGAAATTTCTAATCAGATAGTCATGCAGATTTTGTTTTAGAGGACCTCTCAGTTCATAAGTCATGGAACTGATGAGTATCGCAGGCAGTAGAACGATGATTTGCGAGGCCGAGGCTCATCGCTGTGTATTAGAGTAAAAATTTAGAGTTTGATCTCTTTACAATTAACACTCATACCTGTTTCAGACCGCAGCTCCTTGGCCGGCTGACACGTTGTGGCTTAGGTTAGAGTAGCATGTATAATGAATTTACTTGCTGTTTAGCTCGCAAATAGTTGTACAGATGGTGTTTCAAGTCTGTGATTACCATTATTTATTTGTTGTGTCATGCGCCTATGGTATTAGCTTATGCTAATTTAATTAGAGGAGTTTTCATTTGCATCACAATAATTCTAGGCCCAACTGAACAAGGGTAACGTGGACTAGGAATTGCTACTGCAGAAATCAGCAGAGGAAAATTATTCAGCAGCGGTTAATACCTATTTTGATGTAAAGCGTTATTTTTATGATAAAAATTAGTCCTTATTTAAGAAGAGGGGATTTTTAGTTTTACAGAATTAACGAGGCATTCAGCAGTAGATTTATAGCTTTTCTAACCTGAAAAACTTTTGGAAATTGAAACTTATCTCGCTTCCTCGATAAAATATTCTTTAATGACTGGTGCTTTAATGACACTTTGAATTATTTCGAATGAATAAACTCGTGAGCGCTTACAAGATGCGGCGCTAGAAAATAATTCTTACATTCATTTTACCCGTTTAGGCCCAGCCACGCGAAACAACACAGAGGCGCTCGAGAGAGGATGAGTGCGACGATAGCCCTGCCATTACTTCGGCGTGGGACAGCTCTCAGCAAAGCGCCTGCCGCCTCACACCGATGTCGATTCTTTGCTCATGGTACTCGGAATCGAAGATCTTTTCAGCAGATCTTCAAGGAGGAATCTTCACGTATTGTAGAAAACGCTGTGTGTATAGAGCCCACATTCAATCGTGACCTTACGCTCATAATTTACCACGCAACGGAAATGCCGACAGTTCTGTTGACAGAGATGGCATCGCTGAGTTATATACAACGACTAGAAAGTATCGATCGTTGAGCTCAGGGAATTTCTTCCGATGATTTTGCCTTATGGGATAAAAACACTTACTGACCGATCGCAACGGGTTTTACCACATTAAATTGCAAATATATTCTTCGTGCTATCATACCTAAAAAAATCCCAAATAGCATAGCATAGAATAATTCTTCTTAGTAAAATCTGGTTAATAGTGGAGCCCATAAATTTTTAATTAGAACATATTTTAGGTGATCCTTTTTGTTAGCCTTAGAAACGATGATCGTCAGAGTTTGTGAAGCATTTTCTTCGAATACATTTCCAACTTGTAGTGCACACAATAAGACGTGAATGCGGTAGCGGCATCACAAATTAATAATTCCCTTAATTAACCTATGAATGCTATCTACATACTGAGTCTAAGTCATTAAAACAATTCAGAACAATTTATTGTTACAAATAGCAGTTAGATACTTCGCGGACTTGAATAACTGAGAGACTAAGACAAAAGATGATTGTGAATTAAGGCGTTTGCTGGCCCAAATAAGTTGCAGACTCCAAGCAACCAATTAAAAACTCTGTTCTGAGCTTACCAATGAGTTGAAACTAGAGTGCTCATCGTAAGTCTATGGTAAGTTGATTTGTTCATACTGCACTTTACACCAGGATTGAATTTAGAAAAATACGTGGTATAAGTTAAGCGAACAAGCACATTTTAGAACATATTTTTAAAACAGTGTAGTTTATTAGACAGTGGCAAACATTTTCTCTGAAGGAAATTTGAGAATAATATTCCGACAGGAATTTCAACATCTAACGAGAGATGAGATTTGAGAATTCATTTGGAAGCATTGTACAAACTTTCTAAGAAATTAAAGCTATAGTCAACTAATCATTTAACATAACAAAGAAGTAGAACCTAAATAGCTGTCTGGCTGAAAATAGTTGGGTAGTATAAATTTGACTTGGTGTTTAGGCAGGAGGAGACGGCCAGCTCGAGCTGATGCTAATTATCTTATGCTCGGATGGCCGTCATTAGAAAAATATTTGACACATTAAGGTACTTTTTAAAAATTAATAGGGCCATAATAGTTAAGTAGTTTCATGCCTTAGAATGATGCGGCTAAGTGCGCATTATAAGGACTCAAATTTTGATTGATATCACAGTTTTCTATGTTCAATTTGAAGATATAATTGTTCATTGTTGATTTTTTTATAGACACAGCATGTTACATTGTAGGGAAAGATTGATTTATATAAATTATATTCAACAGAATTATTTTGGGCGTCACTAGTTGGGATCCTTCTAAGAATTTCTGTGGATCTCAAACGTTATTCTAATTTATGTCATGTGCTTTTTGTAAGTCAAAATTCTATCAGCCATATTTATTAGAAACCTAACGTGAATTATTTCATAATAATCTAGCCTGCACCGATAGCGATGCTAGACACTTATGCTTGAAATTGATGTATATTGTATTCAACTGGAATTACGTTGAAATTTATTACGTTTCGTAATTAATTTCGCACTTTAGAAACTGTCAAGAGATTAGTCACGAAACTGCAAGCAGATTAAATCATGTATTTGTAAAATTACGAAAAAAAGGAGAGGTCCGCAGACAAAACCTTGGGGGACCCCATCGCCATGTCAGCCAGCTCTGATAGAGCGTCACCAGCACGACGTATTACTTGCTACCGATTTGTCAGATACAATAAGAGCTATTTTTTGTTAACCACTCATAAGCCGCGCTTGTGAGCCGAGATACTATTAGGCGCTCAATCTTTACTGAATACATGATGAAACTTTACTGGGTATATGATGAAACTTTATTGAGTACATGATGAAACTTTACTGAGCACATAATGAAACTTTACTGAGTACATGAGCGACCGCTCTTAGGCACCGATAGTAAGTTTAGGAAACCTTATTTTCGTTCTTTTTACTTAATCCAATCTTGTTTTTAAGTCAAAAACTACAGTAGATGATAGTCTCTAGTTAACGTTTGAATATATGTACTGCAGATGTTGGAATTGATCGAGCGTTGCTTTTGTAGTAGATATTACGGAATAGACTATTCACCTATTTGTAAGATTGCGCTTCATGAAAAAAATGTTGATGTGTATCATTAAGGTCAGTACATTTTCGATCTTGCGATAATTTCATACAGAGGTTCAATTTTATTTAGGTTAAATATTATCTTTGATACTATTTACTATTTATGAATGCATTTCCTATGATTTTCACTGCAAAAAATGACAACCCTTTCTATGGAAGTCAATTTACGCGTATTCATCAGGATATACCCCTCATATTCAGCGACTCACAGAGATTTTAACTTGACCCAAGACAGTTTACCTCCTGCGCACAATCGGCTCTTGTCTGAACATCTTTGCTAAAACTCTCGAAGTGGGCGGCATGAGAGCGATGCCGCCGTGATGGCTGCGAGATTATCTATTTCGGCACCAAAATTGCTTTCATCTACACGATTTTTTAATCTTCAGATTAGATCGGGTGAATACTAACGAGTCTTGGTGGAATACTATTTTCAGGCGTTAAAGGAAAAAAACAGAAAGTCTGGGATGCAAACAAAAGACCACAGACGAATAGAGGTGCATAAATGTCTGCTTAACCTAATGAGCGAAGACTCTACTTTCTATTAACGTATTCGTGTGAATCGTAGTAGCCGTATATGTTACGGTTCTGCTTGAAATTTAACACTGAAGTGTTGTCCTTAAATAAAGATTTGACTAAATTCAGTTAGCTGGGGAAATTTTGAATTTTCTTGTACTGAGATCATCTACGCCGTGACGATCAGGTAGAGAAGAGATAAATATAGTAGGTATTTTCGGCGCCCAATTCTGGCGTTAGAAGAAGTAATTCGCACGTTAGACATGCCGCTTTCCAGAGGTCTACAAACGTAAGGTGAAAATAAATACAATTGTGTATTTTTTAATTTAAATTAAGGAATTAAAATACCTCAAAAATGACAAGAACCGCTGTATTTTTTAGTTCACAACAAAATTAATGAGTTCTGAATACATCCCCAAAGCACTGCAGCTGTAGATGTGAATCTTCAAAAAGTTCGTAAAATTAAATGAATGAAACATTATAAACATATCCACTCTCAAATACTTGACATACGCGCAGTTTCTCCATCACGTCTACATATTTTTGCTTCTCCACGTTAAAATATAATGCTTCTGACGTAATATCATTATATTCAAATTCTGAGAAGCAATTGAAGATTACCATTTTCAATTTTTGTGGTGTAAAACTTTACTGTGAATAAAGCAAAAAATCCTTCGAACCTGCATAGAATACAAAAGGCTTCAAAAATGAACCAAGCTTTCGAGCCGAAGTGGTCAACGAGGAGAAAAGTATCGATAGGATCAATTAGAAGAGTTATGTACTGGTAGCTAATCAACATGTCTAACATGTTTTCTCACATGGGATTGTAGCCCTAAAACGAGATGAATAAAGTTGTTACAGAGGTATACGCTTCATAGCTTTCTCACACCATAGTGGCTGTTGTAGTGTAACACTCAAAGTTAATCGTTTATACCACCTCGTTCTCATGGATAAATCATTGTGTTCGCGCGGGACATCGCTATTTTACTCCCATGGAAGTCGGTGGTAAAATCGACACCTCGTGTTTGTTTGTGCTCTGCGGGATGCCAAAAACACTGCATTGAAATTGAATTAGTACTAAGATCATTTATCGTATAATAACAGATTTTCAGGGAAAAGATTGTATTCTGGCGCAAAGTATTCTTCCAAAAAGAAAGCTGTTTTCTTGCGAGACCGATCAAATGACTATGTTAACAAGTATGCATCAAATCATAATCGTATTGATGAGAGTGTCTCCAGAATGCATCCCTGTGGTTCTGGACGATTGAGGGTAAAAGAGGATAATTTCCAGCACAAACCTTTCATCGTCTCCGTATAAATTGTATCTCAAATTTTTTTACAGAGGGAAAAACTGCGAATGAACCTTTATTGATTTCTTTCTTACAACTCACAGAACCTTCATTTGTGAGTAAAATGTTGTGCTCGCACTCAGTCGTTTGCTTCAAATAAAATTCAGCGATAATTCGAAGTTGAAGCGTGATATGGCCCTTCGATGTGTCGTGAGTTTCCAAGAGTGCAAACTCGACTCGATCTTGGGGCAAGTCTTCGAAGAAAATTTCGTGCCGACCGGAGATTTATCCGAAAGTTCCGCTCATTGCTTTACTGTGACGAATCTAAAAAATTGCTGTGAGTCCAAGAAAAATTAGTGAGTGGTTACAGCAGGCGACATTGTACCGAGATCGGAGAACGGCTAGGAAGGCTCCATGGTTGGAGAAGATCTTGATGGATTGTTGCTTAGATTAAAATAATCACCATGTAGAGTCTGGCTAAAATTTCCATCTAGCTGAACAATAAGATATTAATGTATGGCGGCGAGCAAGGTAAGCTAGAAAGACTGTGGTCACTCAAGCGCTTGTACTAAATGGTAATTGTTCGACAGAAAATAATGGCTGCCTTTAAACGGCGGTGCTCTATTCGGCTAGGGTTTCGTGACAGATTATAGAGGCAGCAGCTCGGCCATCTACTGCAGCAGCAGCAGCTTGTTTTACCTGTGGTTGTACCTCAGAAGCGATAACGATACTCTCGTGTCAAGGTATATTGTATGAGTGCACTGTTTACATTACTGTCAAGGAATCTTTGCTTTAGTTACCATCTGGACTAATTGGAAAAATTGAACGGCCTCGCAACGCATTTATGGTTTTTCACTTGTAGTTAAATGATCGAACCTATTTTAACGCACTTGTAGTGGTTTCTAACGAATGGTATGCTACTGACTCGGGAATTTTCGCTTCGTTACGTCAAGCCAAATTTTACTCACAAAAAAAACAATTTATTCTTATTTTAAATACATTTCGGGTTTCATGTTAGCTTTGTAATCCTGGAAATGAATTCGCGTCCTGGAGTGCTCATAAGGAGGGATGCAGATGTCCAGTCACAAATTTGGGGGCTGACAAGGGTAGGCACCTCATAAATTTGAAGAATACAGTTGCTGCTACATATCGAATTCTGCAAAATTAATTTCATCCATTGTTCTGAGTTATCGTGCTCGCAAATTATTGGAGTGGAGCTGCTTGAGGACTTTGGCTGATACAGATGATACACGAGCGTGAATTGATATCGTATTTATTCTTCAGAACTCCGATCACTGCTTCGAATACTTGAACGCTCGTTCAAGTATTTAATCGTGTCTCATGAAAATAAACCAGTTTTTCTTCTTAGTCAGCGGTGTTGCTCAACTTTCCCACAAACCCGTTCTTGTATTCGAAATTCATGTACTTTGCAATCGTCAGAGCCATTACTTTTTTTACCAATTAATATAAAATGACCGCACCTTGCGGAAGTTGACACTCCTTTCTGAACGCTTTCTCCTCTAAAGAATCCATTCGAGGACTGAAATCTGAATGCATAATGCAAGTCATAATTTTAGCGACACTTTTAATACCTGAACGTTTATATGGAATGATAAATTCATACGCGTTTGCCAAAAGCTAACTCTCTTGACCTATTGAAACGAAGCACTCGCAACGCCAGTTGACACTCCTACACGAGCTCGTCCTGAGCCCTCGAGTCCGTTTATGGACGGCAGCGGTGGCTGGAAAGCCGCTCGTGGCGCCGTGACTTGCCGCGCAGCTTCCACTTCTGGACCGTCCAACACCTGGCCATCGAGGTGCGTGACTCCTGACCGCCTCACGACCATGTCAGTGCTGGCGTTACGAGCCACGGCCAACTTACGTTAGTGCGACCTGCACCGAACACTCTGTGTCTCATTACGAGGTGTGCATGGCAAGCGGCTGCTTTTGCGAGTTTGCAGTTGTAAATTGTATAGGCGGATCCTTGGCCGCAGCTGTGCGGTGAGAAAGGATCGAAAGGGTCAGGGTGGGTCAGTAAGGTGATCACTTGACACGCTTTACAGGGTGCTGGTGCCCAGAGGACGACTGCGCTTATGGGACGCTGCCTGAAAAGCCTCTCCAGAACTGGCGATTCCTCTTGTAAAGCGAGTGCTGGCTGAAGCGGGGAATGAATGTTATGGGCATCCCGGCGGATGATAGACGATCGTCCGCTCCTTTCTCGTGAACAAACATTAGGCGATTTGGGTTCTTCTTTAATGCAACCCTAGTCTAGGAGTTGTTTTTTCTAATTTGTATTATCTGAATTTTTTCAGATAACGAGAAGAGGTATGAATGGTTGCAAAATCAGAACACATGAGAACAATTGATGAAAATGTCATATTGTATAACGTCCAGTATTTTCTTAATTCAGCTGAACGAAACATGAGCTCCAGGTGCACTTTTTCGAAGCAATTTTAAGTCAATTCATTTTTAAGCTAGATATAAAAACGTTTGGCTTATTACCAATTATGAAAAGGAGTTATTCAGTATAGCATTTCATAATTAGACTCAAATTGATAAGTTGAGCCTCTTTCCCTTTCTTATAACTTGTTTACCTAACGTGAATTATTGTCACTTCAAAGAGAAAGCACGTGGAGGGCAAGCACTCTACTTGAAAGCGACGAACAAAATCACTTCTGCTTGCGTTAAAATTATATTCATGGAGCATTCTCTCGAAACATCTCTCAATACATCGAACTTTTAATGCTTCACACACGTGAGCCCGCGGATTTTAATGTCAGATAAGACGGCGTAAGACAGGAACCTTCATCCGATGCTTTAATTTTTCCCTGACCGATATTCATTAAACAAGCGATCTTTGTTCGAGGGCTGAGCTTCGTATTGTGTTGCTTCAATTTATTCTTTGGTAAGGATGTTAACCTCCTCCAGATTCAATGAATAAAGTTATCCCTTGCCAGAGGTCATCTTTGTTCTGATGTTAACTGCTCACCATGACTCGTTCAATCTCATTTTTCGTGTTGCAAATAATTAATTTCAGACCTGATCTTGTCCTGGTCGACCGCTCCCTGCAAGAAGGACTTTCAAGCAAGCCTTGTTTCCAGGTCCAGCTAATACGATAATGGAGCTGAAATGGAACTGTCACAGCCGTGCTGTCGCCCCACTGCTAGGTCATTATTCTCTGATGACATCTTTTAATTAACTCGTACCCACGGAGGCACAGCACGCCGATCAGGACTGTCATTTGGCCGTGCATATGAAGATGTTAATACCATATTGTGTGTTTAAGAGGCGTGAAAGACCTGGCACACAGGTCAGAGTTGACAAAAAATATCACCTATTACAGGTCATTTGCGTCCAAGTTTTTTATGAGGGTCAAATGAGCAGTCTCTGTGAAAATGGAATGACCGATGCCGTCCGTGCAAGACTGGTACCGGCTGGGAGCACCAGGTTTTGCTGACTGGTTTTTGTGCTTGACTGGTTCTTGCACTCAAGAAGTCTGGGTATTTTAAAAAAGTTCTCACAACAAATGAATTGCCCAAAGTAATTTGCTGAAAATTGTTTAAATCAAATGAAGGCTCAATATGAAATCGAAAGGGCAAATCAGTGCAGATGCTAACTATACCACTTTTGTTTCAGATCAGTACTCTCCGCAAGAAAAAAAGATATACAAAGAACAAACTGAACGACTTCCAGACGTAGAATTTTTATGAAGAAAGAATGATGACCGGTGGAAAAGATGCAAATAAATAGTCAATTATGAATTAATGAAGTAGGAACGAAGGGGAATTTTTAATTTGATTTATGAAAGTGGTTGAAAAACTTATTGCTGTCATACGTAATTAATAAACGCTTTAAGAATTTCCTACTTCTTTTTTATTTGTATGACTAACTTCATTCCTATAAAACTGGCGTGAAATTTCAATCTAAAACTTGTTTTCAATGGTGGCACGAATAAATGACAAACTCGATAGAAGTCAGGGTTTTGTATTTTCCTCGAAAATTTGCTCAGAGTAATTTTGAAAGCAAAATTAAGGACAGAGAAGGAAAACTACTCAGCGTGCCCTGGCAGAACATTTGGCGCCAGTGCTCCAAATAACTCTGACTGAGGTCAGAGCTCGAAGAGTTGCAGTAATATTTAGAATCTAGGATCTTTTGTAAGTTTTTTAAAGTCGATTTGAGGCGTATAGTTTCTCGGTAGTTCGTGTTACTAAAAATTGTTCAAATAAATATGTTCGACATCATCAAAGCTCAGCGACCAGCGGTGCGGTCGCCTCCTACAATCTGCAATCGGTTGGCTTTGATCTGGATAGAGAGTGCCGAATATGACCAATGGATTGGGAGTTGTTTGTATTGTTGGGCAATTGAGGGCCATTTTGTTCAGCCTCATGAACCATGTAAGATGAGAAGGGATTTCACCAGTCTTGTTTAATTAAATAAGTCGATAAGTGCGGGCTTGTTCAATGCCTTTTGGAATTCTCCATTTGTACTCTGATAGCCATGATTAGGGTAGTATTTTAGGTTGAGTCTAAGTACGAGAGTGCCCGTACTTTCCAGGACAGGCTTTTCCAACCCTATACCTGGCCGGCCAACTGGAGGTAAATTAGTGTCCACATCATTTTGGTATTTTTTCATTGGGCAAATAAATAAACGCAAGTATTAGTTTTTTGTGAAGTTGTCAACTCAAAATGTTTTTCACGATCTTCGGTTCCTACAACATTTGGCAGACGAGCGAGTTCAAATTCAAAGTCTGTCTGTTACTAAAACGGATCGAAGCTCACGCCAAAACAAAATGCAGTGAGACGACTTGCGTTGCTTCAATGAGCTGTTCATGTAAGCAAGGTTTTGTAACGAAATAAAAGTCTTTGTCCTATTTAGGATCCGCATCAAGTTTATCGATTGTAACACAATGAGTGTATTTTTTGTGTGCAAAAGTGCAACTGCACATGCATGATTTTCGTTACCATAGGTTTGAACTAAATTGTATCGATCATGAATGCGTAGAATGAAGCTTTATAAGGATAAATTATTACTCCAGTTATCAATTTGATGTCTTTTGCTGAAGAATAGTGTATTGGCTGTTGGTTATCTCAGAGCAGTTGCAGGTCAGGATGGCAGTTGAACACAACGCCTGGATATCAGAAAGATCAAGTTGTTATGAATCATCAGGCTCTGTCGAAGCTCTATTTGTAAGTAAATTGTCTCGGAATCTTTTCCATGCCTTCGATTGAAAGAAAACAATCAATGTAAAGTACTTTTCAAACACTATTTTCCCACACCATTTCAATTGATCAGATATTCTTGAAATTTTAAATTAGAGATCAAAACAAACAACTGCTCTACATACCCGTCGGTTACCGAAGCGTACAAAATGGTCATGTTTTGTATTTTAGTTTTCAATCTTCTCTGCGGGATCTTTTATGGCCTTTTTAAAGTCGATAGCATTCAGCTAAGAACGCATTTAAATGTCCCGCCGTACGTTACTGAACAACAGCAAATCCTTGTTATCGTCCTGCTTCATAAATTCAGGTGCCCGATGTGCTCCTCGTGATTCATGTCTACAACGCGAAACTTGAAGTCGATCAAATAAAGTCTGAAGCAGAGTTCGACCCCCCAAAACCGAAATACCTGTAAGGACTCCCGACACTCTGGTCCCGGTCATCAAGATGCAAGATATCAGTGTAGGAGAATCGATTTGGTGGCGCACGCACTTCGGCCGCTGGCTGTAAAGCCGCGTGGCACTTGGTGTGGAGCATATTTCCTTGCTGATGATCATCGATTGTCGACATAATGACCTCAGGTTACCAACGTAGGAGCCTCGAGGAATCAAATTCCCCTGATAGCCAGTTCCCTAAATTCACATGTAGTTAATGCAGACTCTTCAGTCACTATAATGACCTCAGTATCGGGACATAAAACTTATCTCTTCGCCATCTATTGCTCTGCATTGCAAAATTAGGACCATTTAGCACCGTCTAGAAATGATCTCGGGATAAGTTAAAAGGCATTATGAAATTTATAGCGATAAAACAGGGCTCGAACCAATCAAATATGAATACGGCCACTCAAATCTGACTTTGACAACTCACACGTTCGAATCTCATTGCGTTTAACGGAGTGAAGTATCATTGAGATGCTTGAAGATATGGTCACAGTTCAGCAGAATGCTAATGATGGTGAAATTCTATTCATCGGGTTACCCGAGGAGCTTCATGCATATGAGAGCAACGATCACGGCTTTTTTAATCGTTTGCTCGGCTTAATATTCAAGGGTAATATAAGTGTTTCTCGACTTCATCACTAGCGACACGATTGGATTTCAGAAGAAGTTCTTAGTGATATGGTAATGAGGTGGAGGGAGGTGCTGTGGTAATGAGGTGGAGGGAGGTGCTGTGTCATAATTGAGTCAATATTTGGATTAGAAAATCATTAAATGTTTCAGTGGGGATTTCATTGCCTCCCTAATGAGAGCTGAGCATTTCCTTCTGCAGGGCTTGGCGTCCAGTCCTCGTGCCTCCCTTCGAGCTGCGACAGCCGAGTGCCCATTGGACGCTTTAATTAACCCAGTAAAAGCTTTGGTACCTTGGCTCTCAGCTGAACTAATTTGACTCTCGAGATTAACGAGAATCGTTTGAAGTTGAGCGCACCTCGTATTTTCTTCCGATAAATGCAAAGAGAGTAAATGAGCCGTATCGCAGGAGCAAAAATTGGCAACTCGCATATCATTTTTTGTTCTGAATAATAAGTGCTTTCTGTTATCAACTGGTACAATTGATTAGTCGATTTTGAAGTTTTTTTTAACAAATGAAGAAATGTTCAAACTTGATAAACTGAACCGTATTCATGCCGACCGAATCGTTGCTCTTACGAGAGGCAGCGTTGATTCCAGAGTTTCTTTGAAAATTTGGAAGTGAGCGTGCCGCGCTGTAGTTAACAGCAAGTTTGTAATTTTCAACGAGTGAGGTGATGCTATCTTCAAAGTCTAGTTAAAATTCATTAATGGTTACATTTAAGCTGACTGCGAGAACCAAGCTAAAATTTTGGCATTGTTTTCTAACATTGAGTAATGTAGACCAGGGATTCCTGCTAAAATGATAATATAAATCTGAATCAGTTTCAAATTTTCTGTCTATAATAATCGCTACACGATAAATAAACGTGTGTATTTAAATAGAAAGGTAAAAATATTATTTTCAAAATATTTAGAAAAAATAGTAATTATCTTTAAAAGAACACTTGTCGAGGCTGTTATAGATTACGTTTTCTGATCAAACTCACACGCAATGATGTTAGAAAAATGATGTTAGAATTAAAGAGAAGGAAAATACTTGAAAAAATTAGGTGAGATAAACATTTTTTGTATGAGGTCCCAAAATTTGAGAAGGGTTTTGAGGCTGACGATGAAATTCATCACTTTTGAACGCAAGCAATACGAATTTACATACTTCAGCTAAGGTACTTAACGTCGAGTCAGAAGTTAGCTCAAAAGTTGATGTTTTTGACTCGCGTGTTTTCAAAGGTGCGAAAAATAATCTCTGCTACGAAAAAAAAGTGCAGTTGAAGTTGAGGTCCTGCTTGGTAAGAATAATGATCAGTCTGAAGTCTATAAAAAGGCATAATTTAGCCTACAGAGTATAGGAGCTACAGCAGCTGCTACATTTCTCGCCATCATAAACAACGGGACCGCAAAAAGCTGCTCTATGACGCTTCTATTTAGCAGAGCTTTGTATTTTACTGTTGTTCCAAAACTGGATCCTGAAATGAGTGCCCTCGTTGCGATGAAAACAGATATTTTGAAGTGATTGTAAGACGTCTTTTAATTAGGTTTCAGCTTAATTTCATTCTTCGGGAAAATTGACCGATATAAAGACCTGAACATCGCACGGAAAGAGGTCTAGATTGAGACAAACTTCTCAAAACTGGTCCATTTCCAGAACGAATTTCATGTTTGCCATCTGTGTACAGTGTGGTTCGTTTTTTCTCTTCCTAATTGGTCATGATTTTTCCCCTCCATAGTGGTGCTTGATTCAGAACCTTATGTTTATACTTTGAATGCGTTCTTAGAAATGCTGTAAAAGAGTCAAGCAAAACAAAACAATAAAGCAGACGGTACTTATAAGATGACTCAAAAGGTACATGTTGCTAAGACGTAAGCAGTGTACATTTGTCTGATATTTTCCTGTTTTCATTCTAGCTTCAAACTTACTTTAGATAGAATTTTCACGTGAACTTCTCTTTTTAGGGAGTCTTGTTCAGTGGGCAAGTAACTCGATTGTCTTTTCTACGAAACGAGAGTAAAGTAATTTACACGCACGATTCATTTGGTGATAATACATGACTGAATTGTAATAGCATTCAATGTCGACAAATTACGGTGACCCAATTCGAGCACAAAATTGCAATTCTTACCAATTGTTAAGAGCCAAAAGATAATACGAAAGGAGATTTATTATATGAAAATAATTATGGTGAGGCAGGATTGTATCACGGTCTGAAAGTGTAGTACTTTTTTACAGTTTAAATATTTAGTGCGCTCTTTTCCACGTAGCGCATCAAGTTGTGCATTTTGGCATATTATCTTGAGAGATATTCAGATATACCTGCTCGCACCCTGAGTTCATACATGATTTAACTCAAAACATACCTTGAAATGCTGTTTTAAATATTCTCCAAACGTGAAGACCTGTTGTACCAGAAGCAGTGATAGCTTTTTAAAGAAGTTCGTACTCGTTTCCTTTTTACTGTAGAAGAATACACAAATACAATTGATAGTAACATTTAGCTCGGTCGTAAAGTATTGCTTACGTCTAAGTTTTAGATCTTTAGTAAATAACTGGTATATTTTTTTTACTGCTGTCATTTATTCCTGTAATGACTGAAAATTATTCCCCTTTCTAAAAGTTGGGAAATCAGCTTAAATTTGTACTCTCTTCTTCGAGGCCGATTGCTTCCTGCGATAAGTTACAAAAAATTCTTCTTCTTTGAACAGATGAACGGGAGAGCGCTGCCCTCGTTACATCGCCATTTACGTTTCCTTTTGCTGGTCCATTCTCCTCCAGCTCGCTCATAAACATGGAACGACGCCCAATGCCGTACAAACCTCCTCAGTATGGCACCGAGACGGATCACTGTAGTCCGAGAATGCTTTCAAGAGTCGTCGAAAGCACGACTGCCTAGATGAAAAATGCTCTAGGATGAAGTCGTCAAAGAAATAGCCTGTGTGCGAGTTAATATCGCATGGCCGAGTCATTCTTAGAAAAGCCCGCGACTTGGGCGATGCTGAGACTCTACACTGTGTCTCTTGCTCCTTGCAAGGAGGCATTGTTCTGTCAAAGCAGAGTCCCAATAAGCGAGTGCCACCCCCGTGCTAGCTTTTGCGGAGAGACCTCCGGCGCCAAGCGGTGCATCCTCTGTAGTCTTGACTCGAGGAGTCCTAGAAATGCTCTTGTTTATTGTAAAGGTAATGCCAGCAAAGAAAGATCTTGCTTTATAGATCACCAAAGGCACAAGCCGTTCGGGTACTGTTGCTGCAGAGTCCGTGTCTGCATTCGAAACTATCGTGTAAAGGCATCGAGCGCACTTTTCGTGGGCGAACGACCTTTTCGGCTCCACCAACAAGTTAGACATCAAGTGAAGGACTGCATGGCTAGGTTTACCTTGTATTATGCAAAACGCTTCATCCACCGTTTTTGCTATACAACAGAATCTCATCACACTCGTGACTGACAACTTACATTTTCATTCATGACGCATTAGGAGAAAGTTTGAGCATTTACATAGAACATTTTTCTCTCTTCTCGCCGCGATAGGCTGTTACAATATCTACGCCCTGTGAAACCGGGAAGAGTCATACATATGAAAGTTTGATCAATGTTTTCAGCTTTAAGAATACAATCCGACGCAGATGCTTATGGCAAATGTGGCAGTATTGTCGTTCGCTACTGTATCCACTAGTCATATGTGGAAATATTGAGTTAAAGACCAAACTTGACAGCAACAACCCACAACTTCCCTCCTAATGATACTTTGATCATCTTGAGCGTACAGGCCTGAATGTTACAACTGTACTTTACGCTGCAATTTCATGTAGATAAATGACTGCAGGGTCTCAATTCTATGTTAGGTTTTGGTATTTGGCCAGTGTTCATTTTTCACAGAAATAAGTAAATGACCTTATATGACTTTAGTTTGACATAAAGATGATTGAGAAGAGATACCTTAAAAACATTTTAATTAGAACGTTTCGAGCTCTAAGCTCATTTTCAACAAAGAATCTGAAATGAACATGAGAAAATATTTGATAATATAGACTGGGAACACGAAGGATGAAACTCAGATATGAAAAATGGAATTACATAAAAAACGAGAAGAATAATACAATAGGGATTAAAACTTGGAGAGAACTTAGCGGTTGACCATTTTCAGAAAGTATGCACTCTGCATTTCATCTAGGGATAGCTTTAACTTGTGAATGTACAGAGAGTCGTGGCCTAAAACTACTGTATTTTTATTGCGTTTGTGGCAGAAACTGCTACCAAACTTGCAACAGGAGATTTCCCAGCTATTTTGTTTGCTATATTCTCTAAGATTCGGAAGAAATTATTCGAAACGATCAGCTACTCGAAATTAATCTATTTTTTGGAGATAATCGTTTTTTTTCTGAATTTATCCCCCTAAATGATAGTCAGAGGGACCAGAGATATGTGTTGATGAAAGGAGTTAACTGCTGTGCAGAAAATTTAGTGTAATTTCATTCTTGGCCGCTTATCTTCGATAATTGCGTGTTATATTTTCTTCGGCAACGGAACTCGCCAGCGCAGATTAATGTAACGCTGGAGGCGAGAGTGGCAGGTGGTAATTGTTGAGGCGAAAAGTGAAGCTAATCGAACGTGGGAGAGAATGCGGGGTACGATGTGCACTAATTGAAATTTAGGGAGCTGAAGGGTTATTTGAAGAGGTGAGTAAAGAAGTGGGTGGCGATGCATGCCGCTTTGCAGAGGCCGCATCTTTCGCACCAACTTCGTGAGGCGAGAGATGTGGGAAGACAAATAGGAAGGAGATACCGTGATGGTTGATTTTAGAAACGTGTGTTTTGGTAAAAGGCTGAGAGCTGTATGTGACTGATGATGGAAACGAGGGAATAGAAAAAAGACTGATAAAGCAGAAGTTGTTACGAGAAGGAAGAAAAATAAAAGAGAGCCGATGAGGAGAAAATATACTAAATGGAAGTTACCGAACAGCGCAGAAACTGCCATGTAATTTATGGGAAAATAGAAAGGATACTGTTAAATACAGAAAGTAAATGTTTCGTGTGTTTTTATATCAGAGCTTAGTGCATATGAGTTCAAATTTTCGAAAGTTTTTTTCTAAGACTTATCTTCGTAAAAAAAGCGCCCATGAACCTGATCCGAAACATGAATAAAATATAATTATAGGAACCAAATATCATTTTTTGAATAATTGACACTTCAGGTAAACTAACGAAGTAGGGAAGAATTTTGATTTCCAGTTGTCAGTTCGACACACCAAATTTCATCGATCGGCAAAGAGGTGAAGAATGCTCAACAAAACTGTGCAGTATTTTTTCAGGATTTCTGCTCCATGAGAATGAAATTGAGGCAATTGTAGGCATGGCAATCGTGCTCGTGCTACTTTTTATGAGCTTCAGACAAGGTATCCCGAGTGAAGTGCAATAAGTGTTCTAACACCGCGGCGAGGCCATAAATGATAATAAAAACATTCATACATAGTAAGAGGAGAGCTGATTTGCACAGAACAACGTGAGCCACAAACGCAGGCGTGTCGAGAGAAAACAGTTCTCGCACGCTGAACAAACCTAAGCCAACGCAAGAGAAGTTCAACTTCATAAAGTAGTCGGAGAGCGCGTGGGCTCATGGACTTGTGTGTCCAAACGCAGCAAAGTAGTTCGTACGAAGGATAATTTTCACAGGCTAGTCCAAGGCAGTGCATAACAACAGTGCTACAATGCACGCGTGTGGGGGTTGCGCAGGTGAGTCTAGGTGGAGGTGTGCTCGGCAGGAGCAGGGGTCGGCATAGGCCGCTTGCATGCCGCGAGGTCGTTTCGGCAGTGCCACTGCTGCTGCAGATGCTGTTGGTGTTCGACCCAAAGTTTCTCAACTTTTGCCTCCAACATCAGCGCATGTGCACCCAATAAATTGAATGTATCATCTTAAACACCACGCATCTGGAAAAATTTGAAGCTTGCTTAGCATGCCCCAAAAAGAAGAAATTTGAAACTGGAGGTCGAGTAATAACAGCGGAGGTACTTTCAGGTGCACTTTAAGAGAATGTCGGAGCTGCCACGGCCATCACGAGAGGGCCAGTAGTCTTTCTGAGGTGATTCGAGTCCGACTTACGTGATGTAGTGCTGCTAGACACGGTATTCATAAAGTCGCTTTCATACTGAAGAGCTGTGAGATCGCTAATCTATTTTTTTTCGAAAATTAGAATGCAGAACACTGGAAAAATACGGGGTTCTGAGCCGAGTTCAATTATTCTTGATGTGCACTTTTCCTATTCGAGACTTTTTGTGCTTCAGCTTGCCAGAGTGCTTATGATGTTCCCAACATTTTAAATCTTTGCTGTTCTGCTCCTCAGGTACACAAAATACCCACTAGCTGCTAGTGGTGCAATTTCGCAAAAAAACGCAAGAACCTGCGTAACTGAATTGGCGTTACATTTATCAGTAATTTTAAGTTAGAAGCGCTGGCGTTCTCTATTTTTTTTCATTACCTCAGTAGGGTAGTGATATGGGTGAGTGACATTACCAGCTGAAATATATGTACGCGAGTAGGTTTTTATCATACGAGTACATCGTATACAGCATGCGTACTTGTGCGACCAAAATTTTAGTAGCGACAAGCTTCATTTGTACTATAAACTTTTCATTCACATTGACGTGAGACTTTATTTCCCGCGCTTTGTGACATGCGTGACACCTGTAGTGACATGAGATGTATGATATATGACGAGAAAATAAGTATTAAATGTCTAGTAACCAATTATGTGCTTAAATTTCTGCACTTTGGAATAAGCGTTGCACGTTGCACTAACACACTAAAAGCATGTTAGATCTGTTGAGACCGGTGTCCGAACAGTTCACGGCACACTGTAGCAGGACACTGAAATTAGCCTTTCACTGCAGCAACACTGATATCGAAAGGATGAATTAATTGTATTTATTGGTTGGGAACTGTCTCGCATTTTATTTGTCATGAAGCTGGGGAATATTAGTTGCGAAATTACGGTTACTCGAGTAATTGAAATAGAATGAAACATAAGTATGCGTTTTTACTAAGTTTCAAATTTGTCGCCTACACGTCGTTGTGCTTCTCTTCCTCTTATTTTTTTCGTTCATGTGATATGTGTGGGAAACACAAATACTCGAGAATTTAATTGCGATACAGTTTTTACCAAGGTCGGGTCAATTGCAAAGGACCAACCCGATGAAATTCACGCGTTGGGTTTTCAGCTTTTGAGGAATGCAATGAAGGCCTTTATTAAAAACATCTTCGATCATTCTTCGACGAATTTGAAAGGTGGCAAAAACCGCAATTGATACTTGAACGAGCAAAGACCTCGTGCTAATGTAAACATGAAAGCTTGAAACGCTCCATTGATCGGACATCCATCACCACTGTAGCTCAGACCAGTCGATTACGTGCACCACCCAATTATTTACGCGGGAAATGATACCCCAGCGAAGTGAATAACACGAGAGGCTGGCCAGGTACGCCACGTCTCTTCCGCCAACATTGAAATTCTTCACAAGACTCAATCTTTGAGTGTAAAAACTCCAATGCGAGGAAATTAAAAGCCCCGGAGGTTTTTATGGTTCTGATTCGATGAATAGTAAATAACCGCTTCGGAAATGTGCATTATCATTGTTTGAACATGCTTTGGGATCATTTCCTAAGCGGTATTGAAGTCACCCAATGAATCCATTTGGTGATTTGTAAGTAAAATGTTGTTGAGTTCATACGCCTTTTAAATCGACTGAAACTTGTTTCATTGCTCTTGCACCTCATCTCTACGTTTTAAGCTGATCAAAAGTGTTGCAGTAATACTAGCAGACTTCACCGTGGGAATAATTACGACAAACAAGTTTACGACTTGAAGCGGGAAGAAATTCTTGTATATGTGTATTTGTTTTCTTTACATCTGACGTTATTTGAATTTCATGGGCACTGCGGATCTTGAAGCACACCGCGCACAGCAGCATCTGTGACACGACGACACGCCTCTTGATGTGGTGGCGGAGACCCGCACAAAAGTGCACCGAGCGCGAGGGTTGCGGCCCTACAGCCTCGTTGCAGCGCATGCTGGCCAACTTAATGGCCACTGAAAAACACTACTGAAGTATGCGCGCTCTCGGCCACCCGTACACATGAATAGAAACTTTGAGATCAGAAATGCGATAAGAATTATCTAAGTGGTGGTCATGGCACTAATAAATTTCTAAAGTTTAATTCGGCTGTTCGCTACAGTCGCTAGATTGGAAAAGGTGGGAGAACTACAAAGCAAACATTCAGCAAAGTCTTCTTGGAATCGAACGAGAGACCGAGTCTTGGTATTCGTGAGGCGAAACGTTCGTTCGTATGCTTGTGAATTTGGCATGTGGGGAAAAGATTATTGGGATTTTCATTTCTCATAATGACTGAATTGAAGGGTAATTGCGGTGTGCGCTTGCATTTGAAATCCTAATTTTCTGATGTTTTTAAGATTAAAATTTTGGGAAGGCTGAGGGTTGTTGATTGGATTCTCAAGTTGGAAGTCGGCGATTAAGCTGTGCATCATTTGAATGTCTCCAGAAAATAAATTAATTTAACATCAGCTGAAAGAAGAACGAAAAATCTTGAAAAGCGCATGGGCAATTTTTTCTACTCCTAGCAATGGGAAAATTTCTGAAAATAACTCCCATTACTTTTTACGCTATGTGTTTCAACCAAATATTTGGTGGTCGGGCCAACGTGCTGCACTCATGAGCAGAAATGTAGAATATTTGTTAATCTCAAAAATTCCATCATGGGAGTGTGTCTTTCACACACTGAGTAGATCAAAAAATTTCTGAATTACTTAACCCAACTTATCATTTCATTTCCAGACTGACGACTGTACTTACGTTGCAATCTTGATATTTCTTCCATAAACAAATTTTTTCAATTTTAATTTTACCAGAAAATAAAAACAAGTGCACACGCATCGTACATGTATATGTGATATTTGAACAGTTGAAATGTTAATGCATAAGAATTTGCGTTAGTTAACAAAAGAACATCAGGTATCATACAGGATTTGTTTCGGTAATTTTCTATTGGGTATCTTGCAGCGGGCAAAAATCTACGCCTGATTTTAAATGTGGCAGTATTTTTTTGTTCCTCTTGTGTTCAAAATAAAAAAAATGAGTTTGAGGTGGTCAGCCTTCCATTTAATACTGGCATGAGTTACGAAATTCAACCACTCAACCGTCATCGTATGCAACTGAGCCGTCCATAACGCCTGATATCTGATTCCGTAACGCCGTCAAAGTGTGATCACTACTTTATAGCATTTGATGCAATACCATATTCGCATTCGAATGAAAAAAAATTCAAGTTTAGATTTTAACCCTAAATTTTACGGAGTGTTTTAGATATCATTTTTACCCAACAATTTTGCGACGCCATACGAGTGTGGGGGGTCTTGGAAGGCAGAGGAAACTATTAAAATAAGTTTGGTGACTGCATGTGCTTATTCTAGTTGAAAGTTACTTGCTTACGATACCACCATAGGAACCGATGCTTCACACCGTAATCTGAAGTTTCTGCATGTGCAGCTTGTGGCTGCAGCGGCGAGGTCAATCGCTTTTTTCTACTCCGACTTGAATTTTATTAAATTGGCGTTGCAGTGATTTTCTGTCATTACAGAGTGAGCAAACTGGAAGCTAAATAAAAAAAAAAANAAAAAACAAATACATATGTACATGTGTCCAAATGTGCAGAAGAGATACAGTGGACGAAAAAAGCTGTAGAGAACCTAAACCAAGAGGATTGGCCAGCTGGACGAAGCAGGGTGATAGAATCCTGGACAAAATATTATGAGTGAGAGACTGGATGAAATGAGATAGTGGACAGAGTAAAATGATGGAGAAGCTGAACAAAAGAAGGTGATAGAGAGGCTGGACATAATGAGATGATGGACAAAGACTCCATGGAAATGAGCAGCAACACTCGTAACAGGGACCTAGAGCGGACTAGTCAGCGTTGTCTCGGACAACCGCCTCAGCGTCTCGCCCTACAGCGCAGGCGTCAGCCGCCGGGTCCGGTGGGTCGCAGGTCCCGTAATCTCTAATTCGATTAGACTATAAGCCTAGTGTTTCGCTTGTGTTTATGCTAAGTAGCAGCCAGCCAATATTCTTTTGATTTGGCGTGTCATGAACTCGAAGGCATTTTTCGACAGGCCACATTTCGACTTTGATCTGCCGGCTGACAAAATTATTTTTTATTCCTTGTTTTTTTTTCACTGTTTCTTTGACAGTGAAACTTATCCGGTAGCAGCCGATGATAAGGTACGTGATAATTGTGCGTGCTAACATAATTTTCACATTTCATTCAAATAAATTTTAACTTATCTCTTTGTGAGGCAAGAATGAATGTAGGAACCATATTTTAAATTCGTTTTAGCTTTTATCAAGCTGTGAGAGTCGTTTCGTAGGCAAATACTTTCAATAAAGCAAACACTGAATTTAAAGGACTGTATCCATGTTGTATGCCAATTATTTTTGGAATGTAAATTTCACACTCATTAAACTATAAAAGCGATAATCTTTTGTCCGTAAAGCAATTCACAAGAAAAGGAACGAGCACAACTGAAGAGGGGAAGTAGCCCTGGCAGTCAATGGCGTTCATTTTGTAATGGTAATGATCATTTCTCATAAGTTACGGCTGCCTGGTGAATCGGGCTGTGGGGCTTGGACCCCAAACATCTCGCTGTTTTACGACGTAATCTTTGTGCGATTAAAATTCTTCGAGACACTTGAGCGCTATACTCTTGACTTCCTCAGTTTGCAAGAGAATCATGGCATCCTTACCTGGCAAATGAAAGCAATAACGCTCCGATTTATGAAAGTAATTAGCGAATCAGAACAAAACTGAACGCTTACTTGATTACCGTTCTCTTTTGATCATTTCTCTGGCTGCTAGTCCGGCGTGCAGATCCACTCGATCAAAGAGCCTCCGTCCTCGTAATCTGAGCATTTGTTGGCCGATTCAAACATTCCTGAGTAGTTTCAAGACTGTGTTTTTATGCCATGATCGATCACAAAATTATTAGTTTAAATCACAAGATCAGATCAAAGTGCAAGTAAGTGATCGTACCTAATAGTTAACAGGATGCTAGTTGTGGTGCAGGGTTCACTGTGGAGAGAGCGCGACCTTCTGTGGGCGAGCAGCGTTTACTACCAGGGTCCGATGGGCTGTAAAATACAAAGTAACTTTGGGTCTCCTAACTTCGTGAAGAAGGTTCCAAGAAATAAAAACGTAATACATGTATTAATGAAATGGGTGTTTCTGTCTGCCTATAAAACTTGAACTAACTCAAGGTTCTGCAAAAATTTCGCTCTTGCATTCATTCTTGAACGAGCTATTGAATCCCCAAACCACACCAAAACAGAGCACAAACAAATTCATCTCAACTTGTGCCACTCTAACGCTGCAGTCATAGCACAAGTCATTGTTAAAGCTTTGAGAGAAGCGTGGGAGGTCAGCCCTGCAAGATTGGAAACGTCTTATTATCTTCATGACAAATGCCTCTTGCTTTCTTTTAAAGCAATGATTGATAGCGGAAACTGGAGTTCGACTGAAAATCAAACAAGATTTTGTATGGAACTCGGTGCTTGAACTGTTACATCTTGCGGTCGGCAGCAGGAGAAACAAAAAATTAAATGAACCCTTATTCGGTGTCCTGGCTTCCATTATAATACGTGTAATTGTTTGTTTCAATTGATGCATTGGCGTAGTGCCAAAAGAATCTATTTCGAAATGAACTTAATTTTTCGTACGGTAAGTTTTCTTCAATAACAGAGGTGAAATTTCTTATGGAATAATTTCTTACGGAAGTTTTCGATACTTATCTTCCCTCTGGCAAGGGGAAATTAGCTCGTTTCGATGTATTTCTTAACTTTGGGTGAGTAAACTCTAAAAAAATATTTAATTTCGAATAAAAAAGCTTGCAATGAGTTTACCTCTTCTGGTACGAGCCGAACGTTCCCGAGTGTCCTCATACACCTGGAAAAGATTACAAGAATCGCTTGAATACAGCACGTGTCCGTCAAAATATTCTGCCGAGAAAGTGGGAGCCATTTGCTACAGCAACAGTTCCTCAGCCTCACACTGCGGGGACTAACTTTGCTTGAAAGATCACGTCAAGACTACAGCAACGTTAATTTCTGGCCGCCGTCGCAGCATATTCAAATTTGCTAGAGCAATTTCCATTGAGCCTACAAGGCTATGAAGGAGAGTGCATATTGTTAGGAGGGCACCTGCATGCGCAGTATATCTTTGCAAATTACTGCCTTATTAGCCATCATGACCGCCACTTCTGAAACTCTATCGGTAGAAAGGCCTTCCTTAGCGGGAGGGAGAAGATGACGCAGTGGCCAGAACAGGGCTCAGGACTGCCGACGGCGGCACATGACGCGGCATCGTCACTTTTTTTCTCAGAACAATTGACACTTTTCGAAGAAAGAAGGACACTCGTTCCTTTCAAACAAGCTTTTCCAGCCACGCAGCTGGTCGTGAACCTTTTCCTCGGCATTTTCATGCGCCAATTTTTGCCCATTACGCTAGGGTGAGATGGCCTTCACGCGGCTCGGTGATGTATCATGCCGAGTATTATGAAGGAAAATATCGAAGACACTCTACTGAAATTGAAGTATAAGCTCTAAATTGTTCTCGAATTTAACGGCAATGTTTGGAAATCAGGTTCATAGAAGAAAAAATTCTGCTATGGACGTTATCGCGTATCTTTATTGGCATGTATTTTCTTGAGTAAGCAGGAGTCGAACAATCTGCTTCATCACTCGCGTCCTCAAGAGTCGGAGAACAGATAGAAGCGCTATCTGTCGATGCGATCGCCTCTGCAGTACGAAAGCAACTTCTCAAAAACAGTGCGTCCTCTAAAAACAATCTCCTTGTGAGCGTCAGAAGCAAAGATGACGAGTTTTTCTTGGTCATTGCGCCGCCTGGACTACAGGCTGTAGGCCGTCTGTGAAACTGCTGCCTCTGGATGCGCTAATTGCAGGCCTCTTGACATTAATTCGCCTGTACGATTGCCACGTTTGTGCTGGCCTTTCGTCCACGACCTCAAAACTCTTAAAGTTAAAACTTGGCGCAGCTTCTCTGCTTGGTCCGTGATTATAGATAGGTAAGGGCGAACTTTTTTGGTCGTTTGTGTACTTTTAAGCGACGACGGCCCCGTGTTACCGATATATTTTGGTTCTACTAATAATTACCATAAGGACTCTGAGGTTCTTTCTTACGTAAAAACAAGCGTAATTGAAGGGAGGAGGCCAAACGCTCTGAAAAAGTTGTTGTCGGTGTGTGGAAAATTGTTGAAAAATAAGGGCTTGGAAACCGAAAATATTCGAGCTATTGAAGCTTGTTTCGAAACGCGTTAAGATTGCCACAGCAATGTATGGGCTGAATTTAAGTTGTACTATTCTGCGGCCGGGTTGTAATCTGGCATGCAAATGCACGCAGAATGTTATCGACCAGCTGCACTAATTTCCTGTCAACTAAGAACTTGTTGAGCAAGATGGCAGCTGAAACGGGCAATTTTTGAGGCGAGGGAAAATGAGTGCCCGCGAAGGCACGGCACTCAAAATATAGCAAAACTTGTGCTTTCTTTCTTCAAATTTGAGTTTCATTTGTACTAAGACGTATCTTTACTAGCTGGTTAAACGGAATGTTAATTATTATGTCGTGTGGTTAATAGGTAAAACGAATACTCTTTCAGATACCTAAAAGCCACTGTGAACGTGACATTTAGAAATAAAAACGAACATATATGTTTTGTAGGAAGCAATGAAGGTATTGTAGACCCAAGAGTTCTGGCACCGTTGGATGTTGAATAGGTACAGTGCAAGCTTTATGATGGACGGAAGTAAACAAAAATCTACTCTCATAATGAAGTGTTTGAACTACTAACTTTCAGCGATAGGTGTGGTATTCATGGAAAAACGACGTAGCTGCGGGACAATTTGGATACAAAATGTTACATGAGATCAGGATGCTATTGTGCCAGTGTTTTTAAAAAGAGTAACGTTCTAACTTCGTAGGTCATCTCTCGAACACTTTTCCTCATTTCGATTAAGTCTTGAAATTTGAATGAAATTAAATGCCTCTAGAAATGCCTATTTTCATTTGTAAATTGTGAATTATGAAGTAGTAGTTAATGCACATGTACAATCTGTTTCTATATTTATTTATCCAGTAGAAGTGACAAATTAAAGACATTGCATGACCTATCCAAAAAAGACAATGTTACGTAACATTTCTGTGAAAGTGTTTATGGTATTTTGACGAGTAGCAGAGTCGAAAGAACTGAACGTTTAGCGAAACGAACCTTAATTTTTGTTCTTGAATCAATACTAGTGATAATATAACAACAGTGATTATAATTTTTCTAAATGCTAGCTCCGACAAGCAAATTAAAAATTTAATAGAGACGGTTAATGCTAAATCTCAGTGCCAGGATTGGAAATTATCGATTGGCTCCATAAATGTTTGAACGCAAGCTGTACTTCACACGACCGCCTCGTGAAGCTCGCGTGGCCTGAACACTTTACCGTCTGCATGGATTTTGAAAAAGTGCACTCTTTAAAATGCGGCTGGTTTCCATACGAAGCAAAATGCCGCCTTCTTGCATATATACGCGAGGAGGCGGCGAGTCGTCCGCACCACACACCTAAATGCAGCCTGTTCGTAATGAGTTATTTGGTCTGGAGAGGGTTAACGGATGCGCTTTTTTCTCTATAGTCCTGTAGTGTTGATGCTGTGGCCGAGCTGTGGTGCTGTGGCCGAGCTGTGGTGCTGTGGCCGAGCTGTGGTGCTGTGGTACTGTAGCCGAGCTGTGGTGCTGTGGGGCTGTGG
>VOMN01054074.1:0-22618 GCA_014899125.1 Orchestia grillus
AGTTAATTGACTAAATTTTGAACCTATTGACGAAAAATTTATTGTGAATATCGTAGATAAACTATAATCCTAGATAAAGCTATTAAGGCAAGTTACACTAAATATAGACATTAATAGACGAAAAATTAAACGGTTGCTGTTAGAGTAACCTCTCAGGCAGCGTAGGATGGGCAATAAGGCTAGATTAGTCAAGTTACTGGCGGCCTCCCAAGGGGAGGCACTGGTAGCTATAGTTAGGCCTTCGGGATTTTTATCTTTCGTGCCCACTTCGCTCTCTTCAATTTTCACACCTCGTTGCTATCTCTCCTTTTTTTACCTCTTTATGCTTAACTTACCGTTTATATGCACATGGAATCCTTCCTGTGTTGGGACGCACTTTGTGCATGGATTCCCTTTAATTTCTAGTCCATACTAAATGGTCTCTTTTTATCACCTTTCATGCGGATAAAGAGCTTTAAACCAACTAATAATAATCTAATCTAAATATTTGTTGATATTTAGAATTCATTGCATCTCATAATGACCATTATAACTAATTCTAGTCAAACGTACATGCGCATGAAGCAGTTCGTACGTACGAACTTGTGTATGAACTATTCGGGGACCAAAGTACGCAAAGTGGTATTCAGTTGCCCAAAAACAGGGAACGATCGACCTAACATTATATACCGATGGGCTCTCATTAACAAAACGGTGTGTCAAAAGCTACCATGTATTGCTGATACCGATTCACACTCTTTTGTGGTAATGTATTTTTTTTAATTTATTAAAGCCCCCCACCTGCAGCCAAATCGTTAAAAACGCAATTTTTATTGCTTTAAAAAATTAAAAAACACATTTTTATTGCGGAAATTAAAAACAAGGATGGTAATATGACTTGTACGACAGTATTTCTTCTCAGTCGTAGGAAGAGCTTCCCCAGGCACGGGTAGTTTAAAAGAGGTTTATGCACGAGTACTGAACCTGGTGAACTGGATTCACGAGCGACGCCTCGAGTTGACGCTCTTCCCGCGATGGCCTGCATATCGAAGAATTCCTACCTATGTTACTGAATGGTTTGCGTGTGTGTTGACACTAATATGACTTGCGTTTGAAGAGAACCCTCATGTTTGAATGTTGAAAGAACCGCAACCATTAATTTTACTCGAAAGAAAGAGAGAAGAAATATGGAGGAAGCATGTCTCACTTCAAAACGCAGATGTGTCTCAGGGTTAAGTCAAACCCAACCTTGCTATGCAATAGCTCAACTTTGGAGTAACTTAACGCAAGGATTGTATACACTTGTTTTTTGTCGCACAACGCCACCAACGTGCTCGACCTCCAACGTCTCATCCCCATCACACTGAACGCCCAGGGAAGATATTTTTTTAAGACCAATTGTTTTTTAAATAGGTCTTTAGAAAAGCTGAACGTCGCACCATTTTTTTCGCACATGTTTTTCTGGAAAGCTTGGCATGAAAAGAGAATAAAAAAGCAGTATAGCCTAAAGAGCGGTGGGTAGCGCCATGAAAGTGCTTCGTCATTGTTCCTACTTGTCAGGAAACGCGGGTCACCAAGTTCTCCTTTAAAGGCCCAGTGATATTTCGGACTGACGTAAAAATCACGCATCGTTCCTTTATCCTTGACTATGCCATTCGATTTATGGACGAAAGCTGACAGCCAGATGCCTATCCTATACTGCACGGACATTACTTGGAAAAGAAATTTCGTAACGTGCCAAAACTAGGGGGGCGTCCAAGGTTCGAGTGAACCTTTTCATGCTCTTTACTCATCACGAATTATAGCGCGTATTCCATAGAGCCATAGCAATCCAGCACGAGCTTGAACTGGTTCGATGTCAGCTTCGTGATGCCAGGCTTTCGCTCAAAAAGCGAAGATTATGTTTTAATCCTTGAAAGGGATTCGGGTCTTTTTGTTAAATCCACACTTGTGCGCCGCTTTTGCGATGTAGCGATGTAAGTCGTGCCGCCTTTCTTACAACATTGAAGACGCGCTTGGAATTACGTGAAAGTTTATAAGTGCGCAGTTTACATTTCTTCCCTGTATAGCCCTAATTGTCAAGGCGGAGCCAATAACGTACCTGGCTAAGAATTTTCTGCCAATGATCGCTGTTGTCAGGGTTGCCAATTAGTTCGTATATGACGCTTATTCGTAATTTATAAATTATTAACTCGCCATATTTTTCTAGTAAATGGCCTAATTTTAAAAACTTTTCATTTGTTTACTGACGATATTAATATAGAAGTAGTATTGGGTATACTAAGGTAAGGAACTATGGCAACTTTGCTGAAAAGAAACGTGCACCACCGCACCAATAGCGTGCGAGCTCTGTCGATTGTCATTTGACCGGCGGCTGCGCTGGAGGAAGGTCGTGCGGGGCCGTGAAGCCATTCCGTGTGCTACAGCAGTGGTTCTCTCAGTTCTTGGGTACCTGCTGTGGTTCACTTTCAGCTTAATGCGTGGAATTAAATCTTCGTTTCATGGTGTTGTGATTTTAAAAGTCCTCACATGTTTCGTGCTTTTAACCAGGTTCACGAGAACCTGTGGAAGTTTTCTTAGTTGAGTTGTGTGGTGAAAAGTCGTAGGTGCAGGTAACTTTTAAGTAGTGATAAGACTGCTACTCGTTTCGTCCTTCCCATTTTTTGTATTGTGAGATGCCACTTGCTTTGATGAACTGTATTTCATTAACCCAGGTAAAACTGCCTAGATTGTAGCAGGTGTTCTTGAAATGTTACTGGAAGTTTTTTCTTGGGAAGTTAGCATGTTCGGGGGAGTCTCTCTTAGAAATTTACGCTACAACAGTAGCGTTCCTTTATTACGTGACGAAACTATAACTTTGCTGAGGTGTTCAAACTTTCTGTATTAGTCACGTTTGTCACCAAGTGGATTAACACACGTTTCCCACGTTAAGTTTGAGCGTCAGATAAGTACGACTAAAGTAATGCCTTAGTTTTTGGGAACATTGTTTCCAGGTCTATCCAAATTGAATGTCTACATTATTTGTACCCGTAGGTTTGATGTTCACCCACATCGCAAATAGCTGTAGTCGCGAGACTAGGCTATGTCCACAGTGAGGGTCCTGACTAACGCTGGTCGCCTCCAAACGAACTAGAAGCGAGCCATGGAGCCGGAGGGTCAGACTTGCCGGGTGTAGTTTCACCAATTGAGCTCAAATTGCTCAAGTTGTTGCATTTGTTGAAAAATGACATGCGTGTGAGAACCAAAGGCGAATGCTATGCTACTTCTATTGTGCAAGCGTAGGGCTGCAGAAATCTCAATATTGTCTAGGTACTAGTTTCTGAAAGCTTGTTTTGCATTTGTTGAAAAATGACACGTGTGTCAGACTTCTCCTGTTAATCAAGAACAAAGCCTGACTGTGCTTGAGCCTTGAAGGGTTTGCGGTCGACGTGATGTGACCTCACCCACATGGCATCGTCGCAGGAAGTGTAGAATTGACGCATTGAAGAGATCAAAGTATTTTTTTTCAAATTACCACGTCTCCTTGGTTAAAGAAGAATTTGGTCCACGTTAACGTTAGATGAATGATCCACTCCGTCATGCATCCCTGCTTATGTTTAATATTTAGAGGTTTTCATATTTTACGACCTCTAGTGGTTCTCTGAAAAAGTTACGCGTGACGTTTTGTAAAAGACTAATACCTCAATCATGTTGTTCCCAAAGCACGACTTTGCCCCCTGTAGTGGTCACTTGACCCGGTACTTGACCTTCATATAGTCCCATTGAGATCTTGCATTTCTGCACTGAAAGAGCTTATCAGTTATATGAATTGCGAGAAGTAAAGTTTGCCGTGGTCGCAAGTTAATGGTTTCACAGCTCTGCCTCGTCTCGCAGCAGGTGCGGCGTAGGACCTGAGCAGCCACCCAAAAATGGACCACTCGACTCTGTGGTCTAATCTCTCTATTCTGTTCGTATTCGGAACGTACGAGTTGCGCCTGAACAGGAATTCCTTGGAAAAATGCTTTGTGGGCTGTCCCATGTGAAGTCATCAGCAGTTCTGTACACGCATTTCTTGTTATTCAGTGCAGATGCTTGGCCTTCCTCGCTAAAGAAGGTGCTGTGATCTCGGGTCTCATCACGCGTTCCTTAAAAATTAAAGCTTATACCCAATCTGTCCCATAAAGGGCACCAAATTTAAATTGTGCGACACCTTCGTGCATTGGAGTTAAGAGTTGCTTTTAATCATTTTTGCATTTTCTTTTTACTCTGGATTTACGGTATTTATTTTAAGAATTCAAATATGAGGGTTTTCTGTAGCCGCACATGAAATGAGTGTTGGCGCACAGGCACAGGTTGGTACACGGGTGGCCCAGTATGTAGGCAAAGTGTCGAGTCTGAAACTGAATCTTTGCCTTTCGCGTAAATTTACTTAGAAACCGCGGCTTTGCTGTCTCGCGGCTTTGCTGTCTCGCGGCTTTGCTGTCTCGCGGCTTTTGCAAGGGACTTGGTTTCCTCTGTCCCACGCATGGCCGGAAACTATCATCCGCGCTATCGTGACCGCAACACGCGGTTGCCTCTATTCGTGCGGACTGAGTCGAAACTGACGCGCGTTAATTTCGAATCGGATCTTAATTATTTATTATCACAACTATTTAGGGCCTACTTAGTTTTCTGTGTATTCAGAGCGGCATCTCATTTCAACCTTTTGTCTATCGAGCGAGTGCGGTAGTCCTATTCCAGTGTTGTTATTTGCCCTGTCTTACCGTTTGCATCATTTGATTCATCTGGTTTTGCGTGGCTTCTGTTGTGGCAGGAAATAGTGGTATTACGAGTACAAAATAATTAAAAAATATCGATTGGGTCCCTTGAACACACTTGTTAGCTGGTGATGTACAGGGTGTCCTTGGTCTTTTCCGGTTGTGGGGTAAAGAACTTATTCCTTTTCCCTGAATGCGGACAACAGTATGACTTAACTAGGAATTTTTCTAAGTTTTATTGATGACTTATTTGTCATAGATGAATATCTGGCTGAAATACGTGCGTTGCCAATAATTATTAAGAGAAAGACTTCATTAATCAGAGAGAAAGACTTCATTAATCAGAGAGAAAGACTGACCTTATGGACACCCAGTACGTATTCTTTGTTCGACCCAAGTTCAGAACATGTGACACGTGTACAAGCCACCAACCGTCCTGGTGAAATGAACTCGGCTTTACCTGACTTCACCTTTGAGGAGGTTGCCAGTTTCATCTTCTTGTTGTACGAGGTCCCCTCAGGACGCACAGGATGGGTCATAGGCAAGAGGGTTAGGTTAGTTAGGCTTGTCCATCCTATACCATGGGCACACATTTTACGTAGGTTACCTCAGCTCTAGTTAAGCTTTCGGGACCTCTATCTTTCGTACTCATTTTGCTTCTTTCTCTTTTCGTGCCTTTTTCATTGGTAATTTTTTCTATTTTATCTTTTTTATTGTTTCTATGCACAGGGAATCCTGTGTGGGAACACACCTGTGCATAGATTCCACATTTTTTAAAGACCATACTGAATAGTTCCTCCTCTTCCCTTGCTTGAGATCGCATCACAAGTGGCTCGGGAGTTTTGCACAAACTATAAGCTAATCTTATCTCACGAGGACGCTCTGCAGTGCTGACTTGGTATGCTGTCGATTGGTTAATAAATTCGTGCATTTTCGAGCCGTATTTCGAATTTGTACTTGCCGTTGCTTAGTTATTGTTTTGTTGGTGCGAGTTATTTTGTCCTTCGAGGTTGTGACGGTGACGTGTATATGTATGTTCAGGAGATACTTTATTTTACGTCATTAGTTATAACTGAAATTGGAATATCGGCTAAAAATTATAGTAAAATCCTTGTCCATAGAGTAAGAGAAGTAGTAAAAGTCAGTAAACACGAGCGGGCTTTCAAAAATGTAGTGAAATCCTACGGGGAATTAAAATAAAGCTTTTAAACAGGTTCAATGATAGCATTAGCCTGTATGACTGGCAAGTTAGAGCGTGAGCTGAAGAATTGTTCAAAATTTAGCGTATCATGCTGGAGAGGAGATTTGAAGTGCCCGGAACACAGCAAGAAACTCAGTTTTATCGTAGCTTGCACTGCATAACACTCGCACCGTGAACTTCATGAATGTTGTGTTTGAAGCTATTTGGCCTATTCCGAGCACCGGAGTACCGAACCCGTTCTGAAAACGTCAATGTGTGGTCTCCGTCGCTGATGGCGACTAGAGGGCGCCTTATGGTAGTGCCGCTCGGCCACACCTCACGTGGGTAGGGGACCTCGGGCCGAGTTAGGATCCAAGTCTCGTATAGGCGGTAGAGTTAATACGCTTATTTTTCCTGAGTTCCAAATCGTTTATTCGATATGAAAATATTTCTCATTTGAGTTTGCCACGCGGGTAGTTCTCGATGTATTACTTAATGGTTGCTGCACCATTTAGCGTGTCCAGTATTTCTTGTTTCATTGTTCCAGGTTTTAGGAACGTGTGCTCTTGACTCATGAATGCACATATCGAACGCCTGGAACTGAACATTTTGAACACAAATTAGGTCGTGCATAAATCCAGCGCGGCCTGCGGTGTCGAGACACTTGACTGCGACCTGCGCCATGTATGGAACACGCGATCATCTAACCTAACCTTTCGAACCAAAGCACTAACTTGTATGAACATAAATTTTTAAGTTTTCATTAAATTTGTATTCATTACTTAAGTATGCTATTATAAAATAGAAGGAAAATGAATAGGTGAACCAAATTTGTGGAAACAACATCCTTCACTTATGAATTCACGACGGAGATGTTTGTGTGCTTGAAATTTTTCTTGTATGGGAAATCGCGGTCTAAGTGTTAAACTTATCATTTATATATCGGCTTATTTTTACCGTACGGGTGTAGCCTGCTTTTTGGCGCGCAAAATTCTGCATTCCAGTTATTCTTGGGAGACACAAGCTCTCTCAAGAGCTAATGATGAAGCTGCAGTCGGGCATGGCTTCCTCAATAGGCCGCAGAGACCGTGCACGCCCTGGAGTCATGGCTACAGCCGTGATAGCAAGCAGCCCTTTGGCTGCAGTCCTTTACTGCGTCCTGTACAGCCATTATTGCGTCCTGTACTGCCTTTACTGCATCCTGTACAGCCTTTACTGCGTCCTGTACGGCCTTTACTGCGTCCTGTACAGCCTTTACTGCGTCCTGTACAGCCTTTACTGCGTCCTGTACAGCCTTTATTGCGTCCTGCACAGCCTTTATTGCGTCCTGCACAGCCTTTATTGCGTCCTGCACAGCCTTTATTGCGTCCTGCACAGCCTTTATTGCGTCCTGCACAGCCTTTATTGCGTCCTGCACAGCCTTTATTGCGTCCTGCACAGCCTTTATTGCGTCCTGCACAGCCTTTATTGCGTCCTGCACAGCCTTTATTGCGTCCTGCACAGCCTTTATTGCGTCCTGCACAGCCTTTATTGCGTCCTGCACAGCCTTTATTGCGTCCTGCACAGCCTTTATTGCGTCCTGCACAGCCTTTATTGCGTCCTGCACAGCCTTTATTGCGTCCTGCACAGCCTTTATTGCGTCCTGTACAGCCTTTACTGAAAGTGCTTCCATATTGCGTGCTGCTCGTGTCCAATGCCACGATGGGGTGTTCGGCTACAGCTACTGAATTTTACTCTCTTATACTTGGTTACAAAATGAGTCTTGAAATTTGTACTTGTTTTCACGCTGAATCACTTGGTATCACCCTGGCCGTTTCCATCACGTAATTGATGTACTATCCAGTCCGTCATGTTGGCTTGATTTTTCCCATCCTTGGTCGCTTTTGTTTTCGCTCTTATGGGGCTATCACGTCCCTGTGGCTGGCACCGAGTTACGTGCTATTATTTCTTCTAGGTGCTCGCGTGGCCAAAAAAACGTTGCTGTCCAGTGTGGTCTTCATCCACCGAGACGCTGAAATATCACCTTTATGTGCCATTTGAATGAAAATTTTGGTAGTCGAGGTTCACGGCTCATATTGCCGTGGCTGACATGGTTCTGTTGAATTTTCATCAGCTTCAGGGTCTACTTACACGCTAATTTTTATTGGGGCAAACTCGTTTTTCATGCGAACCAAATATTGCCGTTAAACCTTCATTCATGTCTTAGGAAGTTGTGTGGATTTTCGTCCTCGTTTTGAAGGAGACAAAGAAAATTTAAGAGCAGGGCGTTGGACGCTGTTAAATCAAAACATATGCGGGTGCCGTGATGATTACTTTGGTTGCTCAGAGCCATCACAAGGGGTTTTAGTAATACGAATTTACAAGTATATTGAAAATTTTTTCATCGTAGTGGAACCACAAAGTGGAAGCACTAGTATAGCCCTTACAAAATCAACGAAGAGGCACATGTGCGTCAGAGGCGAGATCTAATGATAGCAATTAAACGTAGCTAAATGGCAGTTCAGGGGAAAATGGGAAAATGCCCCTAGTACATTTTGCGGTAGCGGACGTGTTGAAGGACTAGAAGCCTGTACTCGAAGAGGGAGCTCTACAGTCTTCTCTAGTTTCAAAAATGCTCATTATGGTGTTTCTGACTGTTCTAGCGCATGAAGTATGTATTTTTGAAAGGTCTGTATGCCACGTGTGAATGTGTGAATATTTTTATCGAATATTTTAGAATCAGTTTGTGTGGATGTGCAATTTGGGTTCTGGAAGACGTGTGTTTCGTTGTATGTATGTCGTTATTTGTGTGGTAATGCTGAATTACGTGGTTGTCGTCTTATTTTAGGACACATTAGTCACTTTTGCTCTCATTGTGATGATTTTGCAGCGTTTTCGGAAGTATTCAAGTTGATATACTTGGTATTTCACCCCAAAAAAATTCTCGATTTTTAGGGGCGTAAAATGCATTTTTATTATTTTTGCATCGAATGAAATTCAGACTTCATTTCGCGAAGATCGACGGTTGTGTTATAAAATTACATTGAAATATTCATGGGTTGGTTGAGAGGAATGAAGTCCTCGTGAATTTTTGCATGCATTTCTGATTTTCAAGAACTTTGTTTATAATTAGCTTGATTACAGATTTAAAGAGCTACAGCGTCGGTAAGGTGTGCGCAGCCTATATGAGGAGAGTGCTATGCCCAGTCAATTAACGTGTCTGGTACGTCTGATTGCAGAGCGAAGAACCACCTGGACGGCGAGACTGTGTACTCGCACCGGATCTGCTGCACCATCACGAACGCCTGCTCGCTCAGCAACTTCCAACTGGCGTGTGGCAATGGCGACGTGCAGCACTTTTGCTCCCTCATTGACGACCCTACTCAGCAGGACAACCGGTGCCCTCAGTTCAATGCTCCCCACTATTCCTATAATAAATACGTGAGCGCTGTGCCCGGCAACGGGATCGGTGTGAGCAACGGTGGTATGTACCAACAGAACTACAACGGGGGTGTGAGTTTCAACGGCCCAGCGCCCGTTGCTAACGGGGCGCCGCCCTTCATTAATAACTTCGTGGGTGGGGCGAGTAGCTGTGGGAACGGTGGGAGCTCAGCTTGGAACAGTCACGGTAATGGTGCTAATGGCGGCGGTGGTGTGGGCTTCCACGGGAACAATGCTGGCAATGGTGGAGGTGGGCAGAGAGCAGGTGGAGGTTTTGGTGCAAACTTTGGTCGTGGGAGTTTTTCAAGTGGCGGCGATCAGAGCGTGAAGAAAAATTTTAGCGGATGCGGCGGTAACGCTGGCGGTTCTGTAAGCAATTGCTCGTCTTCTTCCTCTTCTTCTGGGCTCATGGCGCGTCAAAATTCTGCTCCTGGACCGTCCGGGTCCTACGATGCTGGACCTGCTCTTCCGTTCCAGCCTTTCGACCTGCTCGAATTAGACGACTGCTTTGTGGGGAACTTTTTCGAAGGAGATCCCTGCGGGTCTCCATATTCCAGCCACTTCAGCAGCAGACCCGTCTTCAGCGGACCTCCTAATTCTTCTAGAAAACTTGTTCCTAATCGGCCTGCGAACTGCGGAGTCGGTCGAGGCCAGTATTCGACCTCTGTGGGGGCCCCCTGCTCAGGTCTCTATGGTGACTACGTCCCTAATGAATAAGGAACACATGCTCTACTTTTTTCAAAGGCTCCTGTAGAATTCAGGTTACGTTTGGGATTCAGGGCTGGCTGTAAAATTCAGGGTTAGGTTTTGGGTTCAGGTATTTCTTTATAATTCCTGTGTAGTTCGTACTTCTTCAATATGTTTCAGATTTAGAAATCGATGTCGGAAATAAAAATTAGGAGACTATTAGAGTATCAACATTGAATTGAAATAAAGAGGAGTTATTCTAGAATTAATAATTTAAGACTATTCGAATGTACGTAGGTGTAAGTGGTATAATAACTAAGAGGTTAAAACAAGATGCGCGAGACCAAGTATGTTATACGTCAGCTACCGTGCTCGCAGTCGTCGTCGTTGTCGTGCGCTCCCAGAGTTTGTTTTGTTTTGAATCCTAAGTTAAGGTCTTCTCGTTTCTTGATGTTATTTATTAGGCTAACAACCGCAAATCGCCGGTGCTACACGCTACGATTGCTACCACGTCTCAGACGTGACTAACCCTCGATCACAATTCATTGGTCGAGGAAAATTTACTTGCCTTTTTACCTCAATATTCCCTACGGGAGGGGGATCATTTGAGGAATGCTCGCGAGCCTCTCGCTTGTCTTCTTGTATGGGGCGTTTTGGGTGGACTTTCTGAGGCCATTTTGTGGTGACATTGGTGCGAGTGAAGCTATGAGCGCTTCTGAAGTTATGAGTGTATATGAAGTTATGAGCGCTTCTGAAGTTATGAGCGCTTCTGAAGTTATGAGCGCTTCTGAAGTTATGAGCACATCGAGTATGGAAATATTACTGCCGAGCAATGAGGGTGGTCGTGTTGCGGGGTTTGTTCCTTGAAATTCCAAAAGGCTGAAGTGTTAGTCACAACTTGGCTGCGATTGCAGAATTTTTCTCGAGTGAAAATTGACCTCGAAATTTGTTTTTGTGGTGACATTGGTGGTGTTGTTGACAATATAACTGAGTTAAGGGTTATCGGTGTGTGGTTAATATGCAAACATGAGGAATGAGAGTCGCGAGTTCTCAATTATTCTTAATTGGCTAGTGTGTTGAGTTGTAACAAAAGTACCGAGGGATTAAATTGCAAGTGCTTTTGATTTCCAATTGGTTAGTATGTTCAGTTATGATGCAAATCTAGGGAGATTGAATTGCGATTCCTCAGGATTATCAATAGATTAGTGTGCCTAGTTATAACACGAACTCGGAGGGAATGGATCGCGAATTCTCTGGGTACCTAATTGATCAATGCGCTATAATAACCTAAGAAGATAACTATGAACTTGCTGGATTCGAATGTATCATTGTGTTTAATTGTAATACGAGCATAAAGGATGGAATTGTGAGTACTTTAAATTTTAGAATTGCTTAATCTGTTTAGTTCTAATGCATACATAGGAAGATTTAACTGTCATTAGTCGGTCTTCCGAAACATCGATGTTTTTTGTTCAGACAACTTCTGCCTGCTGCTTGTCTCGAGTGCAATGAAAGGCGAAAGTCGTCCAGTCCAAGTGACGTCCGTTATTGGTCCCTAATATCTTTTATAGAAATTTGATATCGGGAGCGCATTGTGTAGCGCATTTTTGTTTGCATTTCAACGTAGATTTTTGTAAATGAGTTTATCCCTGTACGATGCTGAAGCAACTTTATGCGCTAAAAATATTATATTCATGTAAAAATTTTCATCGTGAAACTTTTTTCTTAGATATTTTTCACCGCGTCAAGTGATATATTTATTTCATCGCGTCCAGCGAGGACATTCGCAGTTATTTCGTTTAGCTTCTCTCACCGAATTTATGATGTTTTCATTTTCCCAAGGACGTTTGTGAGAAAGCACGAGTTTTTTCTTCATTTCAAGCGGGGGAATAATGTTCCTTGGTGCGTCGTAATGCGGGGTGTCAGCTGTGCTCTTCTGTACTTGTTGGACCAGTTATGCAATGCAGCCTGCGTGTTGTTCGTGTCGGTGTCGTGTTAGAGATGAACTGCGTTGGTAAAACTCTACCAAATTCGCACTCTTATATATGTAAGCAAAAGCAATTAACATTTATACGAAGGCGAAGGCGATAAATATATTCGGTAGCTGAACCAAGCACAAAAGCTGAATCTATACTGCAAATAACCGCGCATTTAAGCATTATTTTATTGGTTTTCTTTGTTATCTCAACCCCTTGTTATTTTGTCGAACGTTTCCCTGGAACTTTCTGTGCTTTTTAGCGATGTGCCTGACCCACTCTCTGGAGAGCTTGCAAAGCGATGCTCGTTTCCTGGTACGCATCCAATTTGTTCCCTAAACTACAAAAAAGAACTAAACGAAGCCATTGAGCAGCGTGTTGATGTGGTACACCTCCGAGCCATGTTCCGTTATCGCTGAAAGTGCAATTGAATTGTGTGTGTTCCCACTGCCTTCATCCGACTGTTATTGCAGGTTTACTTTTTGTTGCTCAAGATGTTTGGCATCCATACAACCAAGTCCAAAGCGTACGCGTGCTTTTGCTTTGTTGTTAGATGAAGTGTTCAAAGGTGCTGCAATGGCTGGGTGGGAGATACGGAGTCGCGTGCGGTGGTCACCCACGCTTCAGTATTCCACCTTCAAGGATCCAGACGTTTGATTCCAAGCCAAACGCCGCTGACCACAAGAACTCACCCACAGAACGCTGGATAATATGGCCCATGTTCGTCAAATTTCAATTCAAATGCAAAGTTCATATCCCAAATGATCAAATTGTGAATCGAGTTTACGCTTGGAAGTGTATTATTTGAATGGCCACGAGCCTCAGATGTGATGTTGAAACTTAAGAACGTTTCTGATATTTCATTCATGCTTTGAAATTGTTATAATAAGAAAGAGTTCAATACGCTGCTAGCATACTGGCACATACTGACGTTCTGTTTAAGCTTTGTAACTCAAAGTTTAAATTTTAGAGCGCTGCTAGCGCTTAGTTGTTCTAGCTAGGCTTTGAAATTGACAATAGAGAATTTCACTGCGCTGCTGGCACATCGATCTTCTATATTTAAGCTTCGAGATTTAGTTTAAAGGGCTTCTGATACGCTGTTGTTATCCGTTATTCTAATGGAGCTTTAAAATTTGATGTATGAAATTTCATGGCTACTTCAGGTTGACATTTAAGAGCTCTTCTGACTTGCTTAAAGCACACGCTTCTCGGGTGGCCGATGAGGGGCGCGGGCCAGGGCTGCTGTGAGAAGCCGCGTGCGCCACACAACCCAATATTTCGGAGTTGGTTGTACTTCATTGCGTGTTGAAACACTCGAGTAGCTTCCGATCATTCCAATAAAACTTTAATTTGCCTTACCAGGAAAGTTTTGTTAAGGTAACTGGTAACTATTTGAGCGTTTGAACACGCGATGAATTAGGACAATTTCGTTACGTTGAGAAATTAGAAAAGAAACTGTCTCAAAAATAGTTGCGAATGTTTGAGGGCTGGCGCACTGGGTCCGTCCAGGTTCAGTCCTCGTGGCAATGCTCTGTAATATGCACGTGTGCGAGTCGCTCAGCGATTGTATGCAATTGCTGTGTTGTTCTTCTGGAGCGTCACGCGCGCTGCAATGTCCTGTAAAATTTCCGGCTTCCTTCATTTGCTCCGTTTTCGATGGTGTTATTTATTAGCAAGTGGGGGATAAGGAAGGCTTAGGTCTTTTCGTTCTTTTTTCTCTTGATAGTGTTATTTATTTAACGAGTGGAGGAGAATAGTCGATAATTTCGAGATGTACTAATTATTTCATGCTTGATATTTTTACAGAATGTGTTTGTGTGACCGCTGGCTATCGCCAAGTGGTCAGTCATTTTTGATGTTTGCACATGCTGGGTGCGGGGATTTTTTCTTATTATAAATAATAAGCACGATCTCAGAAGGTGCAAGTTTTTTTTTGGACTGAGGTACTATTTTTCATGATCCGTTCCGCTCGTGATCCGTTATTTTGAGAATCGGTCCCTTACGAACTCGTCATTTCGGTCAGACGTCTCTTCACTAGTGTTGAGCTCCTGTCCTCTAAATGAACGGCTATCTTCAAGTCCTCGGGTGTTGGTGATTCAAATTGGTGGTGGGTGCACCAATTTTTTTTTTGGGTGCTGAACAAAAACAGCTATTAAGTAATTCTGACAAAAGGATTATTTTAGGGAACTGTATGAGGTATGATGCAACGTGTAGTTGAGAAGAAAGAGTTACTGTTCGTATATAATTGTTCCTGGCTTAGGCCTCCCTTCGTTGTAAGTACTGGCGAGGCGCATGTTCGGTCCCCTAAGTGAGCACCTTCTGGTGACAGCTGTAATTAATTTTCTTTACTCGTCCTTATTTAAACGTATTCGTGTGAACATGTATTTTAATTATAATTGCCAGTGAGCACCCAATCCAAGCAAGGTGTTGATGCATTATTTGCACATCGCAGTTTGTTTTCTTGTGAAACCATTTCACATCAGTGAGCCAGTTAACGACCGCGCCCCGACCTCACCTGACATCCATCGGGGCACACCTGTACAGAAACTTGATGAACTCGTGACTTCATCGAGGCAATCGAGCACAACGCTGCCAGCGCACGTATTACATGCGTAGTATATACATGCGATGCCGTCCGCACTTAGGTGCTCTCGTGAGAGAGCGTTTGTTGATCGAACTTGGAATTTTCGTGCATCCTGTCGTGAGTGAAATTTATTGAAGTCCCGTGTAATTCCTGCTGAATTTCAGGGAGTTTGCTTTTCATGTGTCCGTTTTTAGAGATGTACGATATTGATTTTGCTTATTCGAATGCAGTTATTTCGAAGTTTACGTTTTCGTTTGAAGATATGGAATCTACTGTGGCCTTTGTTCTGCATTTTTCGAGATAAGACTGTTTTTCGTTAGCTTTCCATAGAATGATTATGGGTATTTTTTGTTTTTTCTCGATCATTTTCTTATTTCATCACTTTAAGTCTACGTGGCCCGTAGATTCTAGATTGGAATCTAGGAATTAAGTTTTTGAGTCCAGTGGACAAGAGGAAAATTTTTTACTGCATGGTTCTTTTTATTTTTTGTAAAACTATGCACTTTCTCTGTCAAGTGTTGAGTTCAATCGAAAACTGTGCTTATTCGACGTATTTTTTGGTTCTCCTAATCAATAATTTGAAGAGTGCTTTTTGAAACTCAAGGTTGCCGTCGATATCGTCGGATGAATAATATTTCGTTGATTAATTTTAATGGATTATTTTCTCGGTTGCTTGCAATGTCAGTTTAGCACGTTAGTGACGCGCGTCGCAATAGCACTTTAACTTTCCGCGCGTTATTGACTACTTTTCATTGTTTTTTTTAACTCACAGAACGTGAGATGTTTTCGTCCACAGCGTTATGCTATCATCCAACATCGCGCTACGTGTGCCATGAGGCGTGTCCTGCAGTAAGACGCGCGTCAACGTCAGCTCCCAGTGACGTTATTCACAATGTTCGTTACTTGTTCAGATACCCAGTTACTGCTTTTTGATGTCAGCTTTCTTATGGGCCTAATTTCCCTTATTAGTGATATGCATGCGCCACCTGATCAATTGAAACTAATCACATTTATAATTGGTTCCGTCATACTGGGTGTTGTAGATTTAAGAAGCGACTACGTCAGCCGGCTAAAGCTAAGTGTTACTTATCAGTTGTGCTGGTGTTGACGTTCCCAGTTGTGCTGGTGTTGACGTTCCAGGTTGTGCTGGAGCAGTGAACTATCATAAAGAAATACGCTACTAAGTCGGCACTGATACGTGTCATTACTGTTCTTGTTAATATTGTAACATACCTAATGTATCCTTATCATTACTTGTAGCTGTGGGATATTTTTTGCGCTCGCCTCGTGAAATCTTTAAGAAAATATGGTATGTGTTACCAAATTTGTGTACGGATTTTATCGCCTAATTTAAGTCGAGATTAACCAACAAACTTTGCGTGCGGGTACCGCTTCTCCTATTTTTAGCTGTGGCAACCGCAGACTATATTATTGATAATGAATGATATCATCATTCATTGTGCTTTGTAAAGATTTAACTGTGATCATTCGAACAGAAGGGCTATTTATTTTTCTCTTACAAATTTCGCTTTTAGTTATATTTGCGTTTTAAATTGCACGTGTAGTGCTCTTCCTACCCAAGTGGGGGCCTAGTGCTCTTCCTACCCAAGTGGGGGCCTAGTGCTTTTCTTACCCAAGTGGGGGGGCCTAGTGTTATTTTTAGGGGAGAATCCCTTTCCGGACATATCTTTCATCACGTGTGAAGAACACGAAGCCCAAGCAAGAGATATTTTAACACCTTTCCCGACCAGGATGAGTTAACTCGTTTTTACCATGGCACGAGCTCACTCGTCCATCCTAGACCTCTCTGGGCACTAGCCGGCCAAACTCGAATGAACTCCGTCATCTCTACCAAGTAAAGCGCCTCAGAATAGTGCGTTGTCGGATGGTGGGGCAAGAGTTAATAGGATGTTAAAAGGTACAAATCTTCTTCCAGTCTCTTCATTCTCCCAATACCCCTCCCTCCCCTCATGTCCTTTCCGTCACCCTCCCCCACACCTTTCTCTTCCTTAGTGCTCAATTCAGGACATCTAGCCACCTCTGGTTTACCCGTGCGCGGTCACCCTCGTTATTTGTTATTGGTTTGTTTTTCATTTTGTTTGACCGCTAAGTGTAAGATTTAATGTTCTCTCGATCTCACACTCTCCGTACAAATCATCCGTGTTTTTTTATGTTTTGTTTTACTCAGTAGTGTTGATTAGCTTGGAAAACTAAGGCTTTCCTTCTGCTGCCATAGATTTTGAAATTGCACCCCTTTGTGTCTGACGGACGAGCTTAAAATTCTACGACATTGTATCGCACCTGTGTGTTGGTCAGGAGGGTGTTGACGTGTCCCACTGGTGTGTCGAGTGGTCTGGAGTGTGTCGGGTGGTTTGGGTCCTTATGGTGAGGAAAGCCGTATTGATGTGTTAGTAATCTAGAACAAAGAATAATTCAGTCGGTAGACTGTTACAGAGTTGAAAAAATAGAGTTCCACACTTCCACTACCCGCGTAGCTTCTGACGGAATTTTTAGCAGACGTGATATTACGGTTGCGAATTACGGTCATTATTCGAGGATCTGTTGTAGCCTACCAATGATCTCAGGGTACGATCGATCATCCTAGGGTAAAGCCATGGATCCCGGAATGCGTTCGCAAACCTCATTGTGAAGTCATACCCCCGGTCGTAAAGTTATGGACCCCAGGGGAAGGCCAAAAGTAGCCAGAGCTGAAGTCAAGTTACAAGCCTTCAAGTGGAGCAGGGGTTGTGGTTGAGTGAGCTCTGATCCAAAGAGAGCTTCGAGCTTCCACCTGCTGATACTACGACGGATCCCAAATCTGTCTGCGGCCAGTTGGCCCCACGCTCAGCACTGGTCACCGCGGTGGAGGATCTTTTCGAAACCTTATCTCGAAGATTTCACGTCTCTCTTGTAGTATTTTCACGGATAACTAACTCTTTGATAGGATTCACGTCCCTAGGCAATACTTTCCGCGTTTAGGATAATTTCCTCAGTAGGTAACATAGATGTCCTTATAGAATAAGTTTCGCTTTCAAATCGCTCGTTCGATGGTGAGCGCTGGGTGCGCCGTGGCGAGGTCATTGCGCTTGTTCGAGCTCGTACAAAACTAGTGAAGTGTGGCCCGAGAGACAATGGCCGTGTCAAAATGGAGCCAACCCTCGCTTTGCTCATGTGTGCGAGTACGAGTGAGTTTCTCGGTACGTTTATTAGGAGCTTCATTACAACGGGTGACGTTATGCACTCGCGATGCGTCAGGCCTTCTCACAAATGCGTAGTGGCCTACGATTATTTTATTGCTCTTGGTGGTTTAATTAAAGCGTGTGCTGATTTTTGAGTCTCAGTCGTGACTCGCAACGGGCGCTGAAGATCCCAAACTGTGCCTCGCTTTCGAACACAACTTCTGTGTAGGCCTCTGCTTGCTTGTACATTTTGTCTGTTTTGCTTCTGTGGTTACACTCCGAAGTGAGCCTGCGTTAATCATCCAATTCCTCAATTTCCTTAGAATTACGAAGTCATTATCTATCCTCCCAATGGCACATGCTGTCGGGAGTAACCTTTCTATTTTTCTCTTTCTTTATGTATATATTACTCGCATTTTACTATTTGCCGAGATGCTCTTTGCTAACATAGAACCGTCAGCAAGTGACAAGGGTGCTTCAATGCTTCTGTATAGGTACGTAGTAAAATAGTAAGACCTGAAATGAGACTGCTCTAACGCTTTCGTGGAATGCAAGCTGATGTGTCGCCTATTGAGCTTCTGTGACGATCTTTCACGTATTGCAATTTTAGTGTGCTGAAAGTGGCAGTACACAGTTACCCTTCTTGATTCGTTTTCTGATAGATGTATGATGAAAATGTCATTTCCGACTCAATAGCGATTAAACATGTTTCACTTCTATATAAAGTCTAAAATTTCCGTCGAGTTTGTTAGGCGACTGGTGAGGTAGGACTCATTCTTTCGTGCTTGTATGACTGATGCTTCAGTGCTTGCATCACTGATGCTTCTTGTTTTTAGTGTTTATCGCGCTTTGAAAAGGTGTCGATGGGTTGACCAGCCAGACGGCGATGAAACTTCAAATACTGCGTCTCCGTATTAAAGTTCACACGTCCCCATAATTAAAAGAAACGACAGTTATAATTTCTTAAACTGAGTTAAACGTGAGGGTTGGTCTGGGTTAAAATTTTATGCGTACGTATTTGTTGTCAAACAGTGGATCCCACGATCCAGGGGGGGGGGGTAATTTGACTTCTACTTACTTGGCCCTGTATTCATTACAGAGTCTTACGTCGTACTCGTGTCGCCTGTGACGCACGAGTTTGGGTTCGAATGTTGTGTCACGCGCAGCTCTCGTAGAAGTTCGGGTATTCCTGCGATTGTAGTGCAATTAGTAATCTTGACGTTTTCCGTTCGTTATTGACAGAGATTTTGATTGAGATCAGTTCGTGGCTGATGAGCACATAACCTACGTGCACGCGTTTGTAAAGATTTTGCAGTTTTCTTTTGTTTCGAACATTACATGAGATGATTTTAGCATATTTTTACTCGTAAAAAGAATTCTCAATGCATATGAACACTCTTGTAACTTCCGAAATGCGAAGTAACCGGAGAAGTTGTTGCGAATTTGAATTTTAGTTTATTGATATCGATAACATGTTTGCTTACCTTGTAGAATAGTATACTCCCTGAAATTGAACGTATTCATCTCTGTATCGGAGTCCGTCCTCATCTTTGCGAAGAAAGATTTTCTTCAGCTATCCTCCAGGCTTTAGGGGAAGAAAATTTTGAGAAAACTTATTCCGGTCAAAATTTCTGGAAGCTCCACGGTAATCCATCGCACGCACGCAAGATACACGAGTCTGTTGTGCGTTAGTGTTAGACAGATCTGTATGATTTTCTTTTATTTGCTGTATGCTTGTAATGACGTATTTGTATTAGGCGCAATGGCGGGCATATTCATGAAATCATCGGGGTGATACGCGCTGTGCTTACTTCTAATTGAGGGGGCGAAGGCTCTCGTGGAGGTGCTGAAGTGCGTGTTGCACGTATTAATTTGCCTAATGCCCTCTCTTGGGCCCTATTTGGGAAAGTTGGTTAAATTCGGTGCCGAGAATTCTTTGTCGGCCACTTCAGGCATGAGAAAAATCGGGATATAACATTTTTGAAATGCAAGCTTGACGGAGATACTAGGACTAGGTAGGAGGTACTTCATGATACCAATACCTTAGTAGATATGCTTCGTTTATACCGAGCTACGCTTTTAGAATCCCGCTTAGAATGTTGAAGTGGCGGTTAAACAGAAATAAAATGATAATCTACGTCTGTAATTTATGTGTGATTAACTTTAGTGTTTTTGCTACGTTGGTGTCACTGTCTTTTATGGCGTGAATTTTGCGTTTGTGTTGGTTATTGTAAGGTCTCAACTTGGTGTTCTGTCATGTCAGGATTGTGATGTTATTAGGATTACGAAAATTCTTCCGGTAGCAGAATTTAGCGTATTTGTGATCGCCAGGAGTGGGGACGCTGGACCCCCTCAGTACGTCCATCATTTTCTCGACCGTAATCATTTTCTGGACCGTAGTCCCTCGTTTTGACATCGACGCATCACTTGAAATACTGATTGTAAAGTTTAGGTGCACGTTCTATGTTACCTTCTGTGTGCACATTCTAGGTTACCCATTTTGTGCACGTTATCATAGCTTTTTTATTTTTAATAAGTACACGATCCCGTGTCCCGTCAGTAATGAACTTCATCTCTATAAGCCTGAACGAAGGGTTTTGTGTTGTTGCTAAATGGAAAAATTCGGACACACGTTAAAAATACATACTTCTAGGTATTAAGTTTCATCAAGTGAGGTTGAACATACCATTTCTAGGTTACTAAAGCCTTGTACTTGTGCAGTTAAAGTACTACTGCATTGTTTTCGGTGATATTTCGATTGTGCGCCTGGAGCAGAGGTTTGAGAATGTGTACTTACGTGTTAGTACAGAGTTCCTCAGTGCTCTCAAAGTTCTGGTGGGTGATGGTTTCCTTCCATGTGATGGTAGTAGACTTTATACTTCTTCTTGTCAAGGTTTTCATCTTGAAGCTTCTTTGTTGTCGAAGTTTTCCTTCTTGAGCTCTGCTTCTCCTTTTTGCCAAATTATTCTACTTGAAGGTTTGCTTTTCCTTATCAAGGTTTCATCTTTTGGCGACTTTATTTCTCCCTCTCGTCGAGGTTTCATCTAGAAAAATTTGTTTCTCCTTTTGTTAAGTTCTTCATTTTGAAGCTAGGAAACCGCTTGTTCTTCTTGTCACGTTTTCCATTGTGCTGCTGTTGGCCGTGTTTTTCTGGTCAAATTTTACATTTTGCAAGCTGTGGCATTTTGTTTCTCGTGTCGAGTTTTCCGTTTTGAATCCTGTGGACGTTGTTTTCCAAGTTTTCAATATTGAAGCTAGTGACTATTTTTTCCAAGTATTTAATTTTGAAGCCTGTGACAATTTAGTTTCATTTCGCTTCGCTTTTCATGTCGTTTTCATTTGGACACTGCGTCCGTTTTTCTTTTCTGGACGAGTTCCTTATTTTGAAACTGGTGACTGTTGGTGTCACACCGCACCCCGGCCTCCCAACATCACCCGACCAACTCCGCAGCCACGTCAACGTCTACCAGTCCGAGAAGACTGGTCTGACGCCAGCACATCCATCTACCTTGACGCGTTAGCTCTGTTATCACGTGCACCAACTCCTCGCAGGAACGAGCTGCCTCGGGNATACATCATTCAGTGCGACATACGTCACTTTGTTTTTACCCTGCGATGAGCTGCTGACCTGCCCACTGTGTAACCGTTGAAGCACCACCGATGAAGAGTTATAAATACGAACCTTATATAATATGCTCTATAAGAAGTTCATTACCGTTTTTCATTTTTCTCAATTATTAGTCTTTTGCAGCGCGCTCCCCCCTACACGTGTGACGACTGAAGGACCCGAGAGTGCATCATAAAAATCAATTCGCTGAGAGTTTGAGACGCGTGTCGGCGCCGGCCACACCACCAGCAGGAGGAGTTTCTGCTCACAGCTGCTGTGGCGGCGGCAGCGGCTGAGTGCAACGCCGCTGTAGGCAGCAGCTGTGCACGTACAGCTGTACCTGTTGTACTTGACTGCAAGTGTTCCCAATTGACTGGTAGCTGCTTTATTTTTTCGACAATCACATAAAGGCGCCGTGTCGGGAAGTGCTGTAACTTCCGATTGTAGCAACGGCTGCTCGTCTAACAGCAACCGTTTCTTATTTCATTAAAATTCTATTATTTGTTACTTCACGTAAACGGTGTGTTCTTCAATATGAGTAAATATAAACCTTCGTTAATGACAACTCTGTATTTTTGTTTCGTAGTGAGTGTATATTTTTAGCGTGGTCTGCCTGTTGGTGTAGTCCTCTTTTCTGGATTTCGGTTACGAGATCGCCCTCTTTGTGCTTCAAGCGTGCGAATATCAAGGAAGTCTGAACGAAAATTGGCTGTATGATAGCCTTTGTGTTTCGGCGCTGAGGATATTATCCAAAATAATTTTTATTTATTTCAATGTATTGTTTGTTTCGTATGAGTTGGACGCTTAATCCCAAGTATTGTTTTTGGAATTTGATCTATGAATACCTTTCTTCCTTATCTGGTAGTAGCTTCTTAAATTCTTCCTTTTTCAATCCTTGCCTATGGTTTTCATTTAGTCTCCTTGTTTTGCGTTTTCTATCTTCTCTACTGAAATTTTAAGTTCCTTATATTTAACTCGAGAGATATTTACCTCCTCAATGACACTAGTTAGTGCAGGAACGAAGGCTGTACTGCGTATTTATAAGAGTAGTTAGTAGGGTTCGATGCGTTGTATTCTTGACACCAGAGGGCCGGATGGGTCATAACGAACCCTCCATCCAAATGACCAAAATGGAATTCAAAAATTGTTATAGCGTCAATAACTGATGTTTTGTTCTTGAACGATAAGGTTCGAATGGAAAAAATTATTTTTGACCATATAAAAAAATATGCATTCACGCTTTTTATAGTTACTTGAAATTTCGAAGTAG
>VOMN01054082.1:0-12297 GCA_014899125.1 Orchestia grillus
CTTCTCCCTGAAAAAATAAGAACCTATTCTAAGAGGGAAACGGAAGGGAATTTTTAAAAAACTTGAATATAAAATTCAAATAAAATAAATACTCGAGCATTCTGTTTCAACGGAACTGCAATATTGGTATATTTACTTTTGGGTTTTCGTTCACAACTGTATAATGACTAAAATGCTTTACCTACAAAACAAAGGACTCCTTTTGCCCTATTGCCCAACTTTTAATTAGAAATTTTTTATTTCTCACAACCTGAACATATGTGGACGTAAACGGTTGCTAAGCTGAATATGGGGTTCTTACCGTTCGAAATGTCTAAAATATTGAAGAGAAAATTGATGACTGACAACTCAATAAAACGTATCTGACTAAATGAAAGACTTACTATATCTTCCCGACATTTGCATGTTTTAAACTCTACAAACGAAGTTGGCCGCCAGCAGGTTTCATAAATCATGGTCATCTAAGCTGCTGATCAATGAAATTTGGAACAAGAATAAGTCCCTGAATCGGTTGAAAGGACAACTGCTGGAGACAGAGGCTAAGCCGTCTTCCTTCTTTAGCCCTCTCATCAAGGGTTTTATCTGGAGAGAAATAAGGACCTTCAAGGACGATACAGTTAGAATTCCCAAACAGAAACTCGGAAAACTTCGTGTCTTTAACAACCTTCAGCTATGTAACCCTGATTCTGTCATTTTCAACTTAAGCTCAGAGAAAATTCCCAGGCTTGTTTAATTTATTTTAGCCCTTTGCTCATAATCTTGTTTACCAGTTTGTAACTCAGATTTCTACACATTTCTGACCCGTTTTTAGAAGCTGCTTATTTTGTTGAATAATTTTAATTGTGATAATTTTGAATCTTTTATCAGCTGCGGAAGAAATTTAGCCCGTGGATACTTATATGTATAATTTCAAGCCGTACAAGGTGGTTTGATCTGTTTTAGGAAACAAAAACTTGAATGTTTTACGGCAATATACTAAGATTGATTCTATAATTCTTACTAAATCAGATAAAGGCCAGGCATTGTCATTTCGTCTAGCATTATGTATACAGAAAATGTATGATTCAATGCTGGATGTGTCTGAATCGAGGGTAATTGAACAAGATATTCCTAATTATGTTCCCAAAATTCAAGATAAGAATAACAATTAACTACGCAATCTGAAAGATCTCAAGGTGATATCAGATGAGATTACAAAAATTTGTATTTTGCTAATTCAGGTCCTTGGACTGCATTATCAGAACTAGTTAAGGTCGCAGCGATCTGCCTGTAGCGTAAGTCCAGCCAAGTGAACCTAGCTTCAATGTGCTCAATTATCAAACAAGTTACGCTCAAGATTTTCCCACAAATGATCAAGTAACTTTGCGACACCTCAGAGCTCACGTAAGTGAAGTTACGTTTAGCGTAGGCACATAAACACACCAGCTACTGGCCGGGAGATTTGCATGCTAATTGTGCTTTTAAATGAAATTTGTGTAAATATTCGTGAAGTGTTAATTACTACTACTAAAATTTATTTGATATTGAGGTTGCCGTTATACTATTCAGAATTTCATAATTTACTTCTATTTCGTTTCAAGAAAAATGGTATTTGGAGTCTCATTTGATTCAGTGTATCATAATATCATGGGGATTCATATAATGTTCATTTTTACAATCATTCATCGATGGATATATTTATCCATTTTGTGTAGAAACAGTCAAGTTGCATGATTTTAGTAAAGTTGCCAAATTTCACAAGTTCTTACCGCATACCATACATATGGCTAAGGAAACATCCGCCATAAAGATTACATTTCAAGCACGGGCAGAATGTTCGATTTTGACTAACTTACCCTCAGATTTATTCTGAATATTATAAACAGTTGAAAATTGTTTCAATTATATTATATGGAACCTCTCTCTCCACGTTGTTCAATAGAACCATGGGTTATTATTTATTTCAAGTCGGCATCATGCACAGAGCCCTTTTATTCATCATGCAGCCTTCATTTTAGTATCATTGGATAGGATTTTTCTATCTGAGTTGTAAAAATTTATTTCCCAAAATTTAACAAGATGGAAACTTTGGCAAAACTGCGTTTTTACTGTACAACGTGTTTTGAGCTTCCTCCCAGTTTCATTTGGGTTAGGTCAGGGCTACGTTAGGGTTAGATTAGGGTTACGCTAGGGCTAAGTGAGGATAGGTTTGTTTGATAATTTGACATAAGGGAATGTTGAATTCCTATCTATGGAGTTTGTTAAAATCTGGCCTTAATTTCCATAGACTTCGCTCGATTACATTGGCATTGTATGTGAACGCTGCGAATATCTTTCCATATACTTTTCTATGCTTTGAAACCTTACGAAAATTAGTTCCAGCCACTCATAAAATATCTTATGTGATGATACTAACACGAAGGCTGTATGATGAATGAAACTCTCCGTACACAATGCCGACTTAAAGTAAATACTAAAAATATTAATCAAGCTGAGCATAATGAATATGGGCTTCATACAAAAACTCGACTCTCACATCAATTTTTTGTTACATACAATGTGCTGCAAAAAATTCATCCTAGAGGTAATACTGGAATCTAGGTTCTCTAAAATTCAGTGCGTCCTTACTCCGACGCCAGTAGTTAATTGAAACCATAATTTCATTCTAGAAAAATTTGGTCAACGTCCCTTCGTCGCCATTATCAAACGATTAGCTGCTACGATGTAAACAAATCCTCTCGGTGTGATTGGCTGTCGGCCAAAGTGCTTCGATTATGTCGTTTAGCCTACGTTCTCGATAAAATGTCTTTCATTAAATCAAAGTTATGATCAACATACTCCAGACGTCAATTCTTCAAGTAACTCCTACGACTTACGATAGCTTTTATTATCCGGCCCATGGTCTTTTATGCTATCTACCCAAAGTCTATAAGCCAGACATTAATACAATATTTCAATTCCTTCCTATTTCTTAGCCTATAATGGCCCAAGTTTTAAATTGTCAAAATATCATGTACTTATCTTGAAACCCGACAACAAATGAATATACTGCAGATAATTCTCATAACTTTGTCACCGCCTTGTCTAACCTGTTGATGGGTATTGACATCACATGATGTCCGCCTGTTGTTACATTCACACGGTCCCTGTGGGTTACACATACCGTGTGAATGCACCGCCGGCCAACTGGTCTGTGACAGTTGACAGGCTAGGGTACCAAATGCAAACGAAGATTTTTTTGGTTTCCCCTGATATTGAAAATTTGTTTACCGATGTGCCTCTGGAGGGAACTAAAAATGTTTCTTCACAGCTTCTTTTGCAATAAAAACATTACGTAGGTATGAACAGAGTGCGATTCAAAACCATATTAGAACTTCCTGTTTTAAATTATTATTTTTTTTTTGATATCAAATTTTTTGTTTAGGTATGAGCGTATCTCTTGGTTCGACCTTAGCTAATATTTTGTATTTTTTTGACGGAGATGGCTAAATGAATACCCCAATGGCTTCAAACTTGGATTTAACCGTAGATATCTTTACATGTTGATAATACTTTTCTATTATTCAATAACAAATCAAAACCGACGGATTCCTTGCTAATTTTCATAGCAAGCCTCACAGCATTAATTTTTCTGTACATTATCAGCATAATAGAAAACAACCATTTCCAAATACCCTCACTAAGAAGAGTAATTAATCCTTCTTTTCCGTATACGACCATGAGTCCATCCTGAAATAGGCAACAAAGGAAGTGTGAATAACGTGTTCAAAAATAAATAAACAGTTGATGTGTTACGAGCACTGAATGATGATTTTTAGAAGTGCATCATGTGCAAAAATATAATTACTCTAGTCTGAATGATTGGCGTGATTTTCTGTTGTGTGACGACTGTCAAAAATGAGGTAGTGGAATTCTTTCCATAGTCTGAATGTTGATGTTCACTTTAAAAAACGTAATTGCCTGGGAATAAAAATATTTGAAAAATACATTTGATACGAAATTATTCAATATTAGAGCGAAATGGAGCGAACCCCATTCATCAACTAAAACTCGACTTGGGCTATTTAATTACAATCAAGATCATTCAAGCCTGCTACAATGATTAAAACGACGAAGCAAGAGTTTTTAAATGTCGGTTTTTCTCTAAAAGACTTAGCTCGGGCGAGCAAATGGTAAGGCGCGATAGCCGCCATTGTGTGGATGAAGTCATTAAAGGAAACCTCATTTGCTTTGTGAGAACTTGGCAACGGGTTGTAGTGTGCAGCACTCGCGGCTGCCCCTTTGCGTTCAATTGTTGCACTATCACAGGAGACAGCCGCTACAGGATACAGCTGCCAGAAGGTACAGCTGCTGCAGGATACAGCTGCCACAGGATACAGCTACCCCAGGATACAGCTACCCCAGGATACAGCTAATCCAGGATACAGTTACCCCAGAATACAGCTACCCATACAGCTACTACAGGATACAGCTGACCCAGGATACAGCTACCACAGGATACAGCTGCAAAAGACATGAAGGAACAGATTTAGGTCAGCGTTTAGAAGAAAATGGTATCAGATAATATTAATTACAACTGATTTTTATTCTGATAATGTTTTCGTAAGCTTTGAACTGATGAAAATACTGTGTGCGTGAAATGTCTCTGCATCTCGTGCAGAACAAACAAACATTTACTCTCATCTGATGAAGCTTTGAGGAAATAAAACTGAGATATTCGGGATTGCAGGCTTAACAGAAAAAATATAATTTTCCGTTCAAGTTAAATAACAACACCTACAAATTATTCTGTAGAATGTTTCCCATACGGCACTTCTATAAATTAATTAAACTTTCATTTTAATTCCGTCAATTGTAAAGAAGTAAATCCGTAACACGTAAAATGTAAGTATTTTTTACTCGAAATTAAGCTAAAAAATTTCTTCTCCATGATTTTGTTAGCGGTATTGACGATCTGATTAACGAAGAAGTATTGTACATTAATTTCTCTTCTTTTATTCCAAATTAACTTCTAGTTAATCAGAGAAGCACTGATTGGATGAATATACACTTACATTCAACCAGTGTTCGACCGATTAAATTTATGAGGTACATACATTATTCGCTCGGTTTAATTCACGGGATGAAGCAAATAAAAAAATTCATTATAGCTCCGGCCTGTATTCGTGAATGTCTCGATTTTTTAAATGATGTAGGCGAAGAATATCTCTTTGGTTTCATTTTCAGTCTATTTAAATTTTTTTTCTCGAATATCATCGTTAGCATCTGTTCGATTCACGAGTTTCTATCAAAAGCAGTCCTGTTCACATTAGTTATCTTTTCCCTATTTGGATGGCTAGGATTTTTTTTAAGTCCTAACAAATTCCTACACCGAGAAACGTTGTGAGCAGCGCGTTGAAGAATCAGGTAAAAAATGAAACTTTCCAGCGCCACCTATCTAAGTTTTTGTGAAAAGCTTCTAACGGTATTCCCTATTTTAACTACGACACAATGTTCAGTTGTCACTGGCTAAGTATCTTAACTTCTATAATGATAATACTTCTCCTAAAAACCCACGTAGCAAATTTAAAGAGATAATTATCGCAGAGACTTTCCGGCCAGAGCTTGCGTTACCTGCGTGCATCCCCTTTCCTCTTGAGAGGCGATCTTTTTTTGGACAACTTTGTAGCGCAAGTTCGCACAAGTTCAGAGGTGTCTTCCATTCTCCGACCTCCCTAAATTCTCGAGGGACGAAGAGAACCTTTACCTGGAAAGGCTCAGGTAAAAAAAGGCTCTGAAGATAATGAGAAGAGTATCAATAGCGGCATGAGATCGGTTAAGATTGTGAAGTGCATTACGGGCCAATCAATTTTCCAAAACACGAGAGTATTTTAGACGGTGATAAATCTGCATGAGAGACTAATTAAAGACCAGTAAGTCTTGTGCAAATGATTGAATTTTATCAAGAATATCTGGTTCCCGCGATTATGATGATTAAAATGAGTTCATTTGCTTTAGGTGTAGCACTTAACTAAGACATCTGTTGTTCTAGACATTTACTATAGGGCTCGTAAGGTACCTGAGGATACTTATGTTTTTATAATTTTAACTAACCCGATACTAATTAATGTATTTTTTGTTTCCGCAGATCACATGGCAGATACTACTATGAGTAATGAAATGAAAAGACATGCTGTAATAGTGTCTTTAATAGTTACACATAACAATTAAGAAATTGCAAGATTTCTAAAAGTCACCAGATTTTTCGTTTGCAAATTTAGAAAGGAGGTGAATGAAAACAATAGTTGGAGTTACTTGGAGATGTTTGAACCTTCACGCCCCGGCCACACTGGGGTGCCACCGCTTGGAGATGAATTGGCCACGAGCGAGAAAAAACATAATTGTCGACATTGACTCGCTCAGAACACCTGAGTTTGTCAGGAGAGTGCATGACATGAACGACGAAAATCCTGGGAAGTCAATGCGCTATCTTCCCAAGGACCTTCAAGTGTCTGAAGGAACAATAAGGAATGTTGTTCAAGAAGACATCGGATACAAATCATACGTTCTTAGGCGAGGTCAGTTTATGTCGACGAAAAATCACGAAAACCGTTTAATGCGCTCTGTTTTGCTAAAAGTGTGTAGGGTGTCCTGAGATACCTTATGCACGCTGTACCAGTTTTAAAATTGACCTGAACTTATCTTCACGTTTTAGTTTATCCGTGAATTTTCTATTTTAAAAATAATTTAGCTGTCCCCTGTATTTTGATTGATGAGGTTCCATACTTTTCAGTATAGGAAGGAAAAAATTATCGCTAGCTTTTTGAAATCTAATTGATTATATCCTAATTGTGGGTCTAACTCATTTCTTTCTTCAATCTAGTTGCTTATTCGTTGAACGTACAGTGTTATGCATTTAGTCAAATCTCTAAAAAATAAAAGATCTACGAAGTTTTAAACCAAATGAGGGCCTAAAATTTACAATTTAAAAGAGCAAGCGGCTGCCGCAGTAGTAGCTTCAATACAATTAAAATAGTTATTTGTTACTGGAGGAACGTGGATTGAGGGGATAGTTATTAAGAGCTTTTTGGAAACTAAGCGTTTGCTGGGAGAAAGCAGAAATCCTGAGCTTTACTTGCGAATCCAATACTATGCTTCTAAAGTGATGTGAGAACTCTGTAACCTAATCTACGAACAGGTGCTTCAGCAGTGTGAACTCATCTCGCTTGAACAAAGGGTACTGACAAACTAATCGTGGCCTTCAAACAGCTCAATGGTTTCAACGAAAGCTTGCTCAGAAAGGCTTTTCGAAGAAAACAATACGGTTCATAGCCAGAATTTCTATCCCGTTAAAATTGCCATCATTCGGAATTAATAACCTGAAAACAAAGCCTTTGCTGTCAGTGTGAATACCTCCAAGAATCGTCTCGATCAATGTTAGGTAATGAATCTCCGATCATTCTAACGACTGAACCAAGAGCAGTACTGACGTTCATCAAAAACATGTCGCTGTGTCTAGATAGTCGCGTGATACCTGTAGCCCTGCATGGTTGCCTCATTCGAAAGAAACGCCAACACAAATCGAAAGGGAATAAAGTGAACGATTTCCATTTTACTGACGATGGGAAAGTTTGGAAAGTACTCAAAGGTATACAGTGTTACAAAGGAAACACAATTTTATGTTTGAGCATACGAGCTTTTGCCTGCGCATTTGTCGGTATAGAGTGAGTGCTACATGTACGTATGTGATTCCTTAATACCTGACAGAGTAAAGGGTACATTTTGTTTACAATTTTCAAAGTATGCAAGGCTGAAAAACAGATGCGTTGTGTTATGTCGAGTATGAGACATTCAGTGGAATGCCTTAGAGACAGACTTTGTGTTGTATGGTAATTATGTACCGCAGATAAAATGTATTACATGGCATGGATATAAGATTTCTCTATGAATACAACAGTATTTTCCTTTCGTTTACATCACATAAGGTATGGAAATAATCTGTCATCTAACATATTCCAAAAAAAATTATTTGAAATTTGCCAAAATTTAACATGAAACTGTATTTCCAAGTATAATCTAATATGTTCACTGTCTACCATCCAGATTGAATGGAATATAATACTACGGATCTCAAAAGAGAAGTAGAATCGAGTGATTCTTCAACCCAATTGTACGTCACGGTTAATACAAAATCTAACCGAAAAAATAGTTTAATAAAACAATGTTAGAAATAATGGGAAAACCTAACTAAGTATCAAAAATTTAAATACTCTAGACAGAAACTCTTATCTACGGCAATGAAAAAAAATACTTTTGACACAACTGCAGGCTATCCTCGAAATATGACTTATTTATTATAAGCACCATTTGATTTGAGTTCAAAATATTTAATTCTAAGCATTCGAAATAAGTAATCTTACGTCAAGAGCACATTTTGATTACACCTGACCAGCGCCCACTCCGCTTAGTGCTCTGCGAAAGAGGAAGAGAGGGCTCTGGCGCTCCTAAAATTGCCTCATCGGGGACTGACAAGATGATGAAACGTGAAGTGATGGAGATAAGGATATTGCTACTTCTGCATTCAAGCAGTAGCCGGAGCTCGTCAAAAATGTTTCAATTAAGATAGCTCAGCGTCGCCTGAAAAAAGACTCGGGGATTCCAATTGACCGCAAGACCGAGAAGCCCCCTGCTCACAGCAGCCGAGAAGAAGAAGAGGTGTCATTTTCATAAAAAATACAAGGTTGAACGGAGGTGATACTCGGAGACAAAAGCATTATAAGCTTGTCAGAGGGGGGTTCAAAGATCGTGCGGTTTCCCCGTAATGTGACATGGCATTTGCCGAAATTTACAGTTAAAACAGTGAATCCGCCTTTTAAGGCGATTATGTAGAATGCCTTCAGTGTAAACAAGGGCGGAGTAGATCTGTGCTTTCTCCTCAAGAATGACACAAAGAAAGAATGTAATTACACCGAAGTATTAAAGAATGATTTGTTATCATTTTGTGACTTTCAAAAGTGAATTTTTTTTTGTGATGACTGTGTTCTTTTTCACAAGTTCAAGCTGTGCAAGAGTTCTTTAGTAATCACAACATTTATGTAATCACTACCTAGTAACACCCCTGCAAACAATGCTGGGAATACGATATGAAGAAAAACAAGGTTCAAAAGACAAGACCAACAACATCAAGGACATGCAGGAAGCCCTGAAAATCTTTGGATTACAATGGACACCACCTGCTTAACCAGTGTTGCAGAATCCATGCCTATACGACTATTGAAAGTCATTAAAACTACGGACATCATGGCAAAGTACTAACTGTAAAAAAAAGTCATAATGAAACTCAGGGAAATTAGATATCTGAATCTTATTTTCATAGTATAGATAATGTAAACATTTTGAAGTGGCCTCGGTACTCTACGGTAAGTACGATATTCTTTTGATCAGTGGCTCTTCCTTGCCTTCTAATATGTGTTGCATCATTATAGTCACGAAGTTCAATATCTGATCATCTGGCCGTTGAATTATCGGAAAAAGTGATCATCAGACATCGAGTAATCTTTTTTCAAAATAGTTTCCAATTAGTTTGCTTCAGCAATGGGGTCTTGCAGGGAGACAGTGAATTCAATTTTGGCCGATGAAGCTCATTACTAATGGTTGGTTAGCACTTCTATGCAGACCCCACTAGCACAAGAGTTTTTTTTGATGTTTTTGTAGTGGCCAAATGTTCATCTTGAACGTTTTAGAGCATGCACCTCAGTCAAAAGTTTGAATGCACTCCTGATTTTTGAATGTTTTTTTTTGTATCTCATTACAATTAGGAGTATCATTCGGCTATATTTTACTCCCAGTAACGGTATAGCGTTTTACTGGTCACGGTAATAAAAATTAAGCATCTGGTACATTAAATGGAGAAAAAATTATCGTAAGGTTTGATTCATCAAAATAGAATTCTTCGGCTTTGGTGACTGCTTGTCGAACATGAGGCTTTCGTGCAATTAGTTTTAAGGAATTACCAACTGAAATTTCCTTCCATGCTTCAGTCAGCATCTCCCGAAGGATTGTGGCACCTGTGAAATACTTGTTAATGCCTTTCCTGTCCAATTTATCCCACACCAGTTCGATGGGGTTAATGTATCGTGAGCGAGATTGATTAAGGTATCGTGATTGACTCATCCGCAGCTATCCGTGATTTTTTTTGTCCCCATAGATCTAGATTATCTTCACTTTTGTCGCATAATTTTGCCAGTTAGATGATATATGAAATTGAAGATAACTTGTTTTATCTCATAGATAGTTTCTAAGTAAAATTATCATCATTTAATTGTATTCTTATAACATTTTAAGGAACTTCTCTGTTAAAGTTCTTAAATTATTATGTTGCAGTGTTCAGGGTTTTCATCACAAAGTACTGATCAGCTTAGCGTAAAGTGCTTTTTAAAGGCAAAAAAACACAATACCAAATTTACGAGCTATATGTGGCAGAAATGTACTAACAAAATATGACAGCTATAGTGTTGGATATCACTCGGAGATCATACATAGTATCAGGAATGGGACAGATCGTTGAAAATTTGGGATACGAAATGAAAGAAGTATATTTTATGATAAATAATACATACATTTGATATCTTTTACACTGAGTTTTTATGGCGATAAAAGATAATTTAAGATATTGATAATGATCTGAATACAAGATACAACAACGGAACATGATGCTTATAGTTCGGATACCGTTAAAACAGCGTTTGTATCAGAGTCGAGAGTTACGGTAGCGTTGCAACGTCATTATTTTTCCAGCGAGCGCGCTCCAGTCAAGCTCTGTAGAATTTGTGCCGGCATTGCCTGGTATTTCATTATGAGCTACGAACTTGATGAGCTGTTCGTATTTTTTTCGTAGTGTTTCTTCCTCTCAAGTTGTTCTTTATCGTGAAAACATAGGGGCAGTGAGAGCTGAACGGGTAATCGAAGAAACACCTCTGGATTTTTTGTAACTTTTTCTCCACTTTTTAACTTTTCCAAACTCATGAGTTATTAACAAATACATTGAAAAGAAGAGCTGAACCTTAGTTTTCTAAAACACTGTATCATGAAGGTTCCAGAAAAATCTAGTAAAGGTTATTCTAGGTATAGTGTAGGCTCGTTTTTTAATGATCTAGGTATAGTTCGTCTCTGATCTTACGTAGCCTGAGTTTTGGTTTAATAAATCGATGCTGTTCGGAGCAGTTTATCGTAGGATTATGCAAATTCAATTTCATAACCCAAACACAGTTTCAAAATATTGAACATTTGTAGGGTGTATGAAAGGATAAAATGTGGCCAAATTGTCATGAAAACTAAGGTACATAGAATACGAGTTAAACTATATAATAATTCAGAATAGTTTAAATAATTTATGTTAATGTTTTTAACCACACCATGAAGGACATATGTACTATGCCGACTAATAAAAGAAAATTTCTTATGAACCAAAGCAAGTTCGCACTATCGTAGCTAGTGCTTAATTAGCACTTCGAGCATACTACACAATTATCTAACTTTAATTTTGACCTTTACTCTCTGTCTCAACAGTAGTGCGATAATACAGGACTGAACTAACATACGGTCACTACAGTTTATAAGTTAAAATATAACTTAAACAGCAAAACGCATACAGGCTCATTAGCTGCTGGTAGTATTAAGCCATTGGCTTATATTTTCGAGTGTGCTAAAAGCAATTCTCTGTAACAACTGAGAGATCAATATGGTCTCTTATTAAAATTAACGCACTTGAGTGGTTGATTTTAGGCAGTTCTTCGCCGCGATGGAAGTTTTCTGGCGTGTTTTGGGAGTTTTGCGCACGTGATCTCAATATATAGGCGATAAACTGGCCAGTCGCTGCTCGCAGATCTCAGAAATAATTTTCTACAGCGGACACAACAACTACGCCCCTGCACTACTGGCCACTAACCTCTACGAAATATACTGCACCGATTATTTAATGTGATCTTTAGTTGTCTCTCGGCTATTGGAACCGTGGTCATTTAGTTGATATGATTGAAATGACATTAGTGGGAATAAAGTTCTCAATGATCCAAAAACACGCTGTAACAAGTTTAAAAAACGTCGAGAAAATAATTTGTGACTATTTTCACGACGATTTAAAATGTAATAAGGGTTATGATAAACACAATTTAGAACAAGATATAGTAAATGAAATTTCTGTGTCGGATAGCTTCGCGTCTCAGCGAAGGTCTTGACTTCGAGTCGGTGGGTGTACTCGGTGGTCTCGGCACGCAAAACAAAATTGAAGTCCCTACCAAGCTTCATATCAGTTTTTACCCCGGAACTGCTTCCCCTAAA
>VOMN01054096.1:0-15614 GCA_014899125.1 Orchestia grillus
GGGGAAAGGGGAGAAGGGGGACAGGAGGAGGGGAAGGAAGGAGAGGAGGAGGGGAAAGGAGGAGGGATAGAAGGGGGGTGGAGGGTGCTTATAGACATAGGGCATCCAGTCGATGAAAGTGAAAAGTTGTGGACTCAATTATAGACTCAGTTATGGACTCAGTTGTGGAATCAGTGAATATCACGGAAAAAATTCAACAGAGACTTGCAGTCGAACGATTTGGGATCAGAAGAACCCTGGTCAGCCCTAGTAGGTCGAGTTGCGTAGGATTGTCAATGAAGTACGTACAGCCTTCGGGTCACATCTGGTAAATTAGAACCTTCAAGTGAGAGGGTGAGTGTCTGCCTGCTCGAGGGAAAACTTTAAAAAATATTCAAATTAGTCGAGCAGTCAGAAAAATATAAGAATTTTAATGTTTTAATTTTTTAATTAGTTATACATAAGGAGTTTAACAAGATTGCTGTACATTGCATGTTATCTATGGTAAACGTGAGGAAATTAGAGCCAGGTATGGTCCCATCAAATCAAAGAAAATGTCCGTTCGAAAGTTTTCCTGACGTTCACTCCCAAGCTAAGCCGCAGCTCCCCTTCTTGTAACTACGGTCCCAAGCTAAGCCGCAGCTCCCCTTCTTGTAACTACGGTCCCAAGCCAAGACGCAGCTCCCCTTCTTGTAACTACGGTCCCAAGCTAAGCCGCAGCTCCCCTTCCTGTAACATTCACTCCCAAGCCAAGCCGCAGCTCCCCTTCCTGTTACGTACGGTCCCAAGCCAAGCTCAGTTTCCTTTACTCTCGAATTGTTAGAGATGCGAAAAAAAATCGACGAAGATCCAAACTCAGTCTTCAGAAATATAAAAGATAAAAAGAGTTGATCATGTATATCGTGAATACGCACATCGATGCGCTGTAGAAATTGCCCAGATAGAAATATATTAGAGGGTAAAACTGTCCATATGTCAGAGCTTAGCATGTTAACTAGACTAAATTTTATTAGTTTTATTTCATTAGAGAGCTCATTTCAGCCGGCAGTAAAATATTTCTCTTCAGGTTTTGTGATATTTTGAAATTGTGAGCGGCCTCCACCTGCCAATCTGACCCAGCCGGAGGACTGAAGAAATGTTCCAGAGTTTGTGCTCGCTCTTATTTCTTGCACCAGCGTCAACTTTAGAGGCAATTAAAATATCGTTCTTAATGAGAAGTTGTTTCTGCAAGCCTGGGAGACGAAAATTAGGGCCGGGGCGCGGCAATAATTGCAGCAATGGAGGCCATTTAAAAATCCATCTTTTCCAAGCTTTAATAAGAAGTTGTGACGTACATTTTCTCCACCAACTGGTGCGGTGACGGCGGTCGGACGCGCGCTGGCACAATGACTGGAACAGCGCAGGAGCAGCGCCTGCACATGTTGCATATCCAGTATCAGTTCTCTTGGATGATAGGAACTGAGGCAATTCTTCTTCTTAAGTGTTTACAGAGCACCTTTTGATCTGAGCAAAAATGTGCAGTATTTGTCCTGAGAGGCAGCGGCTGCCCCGTCGCTCTGTGATCGGTAGCGTTGTATTGAGCTCGAACTGTGGACCTCCGTCGATGAAGGACGAGTCCATTGAACTGAAGCTGAAAGCCTTCATCAGTGAAGGGCTGGAACACGGCTCATGCTGAAACCTTCGTCACTGAAGGGCTGGAACATGACTCTAGCTGGTGGTCTTCGCCAATGCAAGACTGCAACACATCTGAAGTTGTGCCCTTCATCAATGCAGGTCGTTACTGCCGAAATAAAGTTAAAAGCCCGCATTAATGAGCGGTAGTTCCACAGCATGGAAGTTCAGGAGCACTTGAGAACTGAAGTAGCATTCAGCATTAGTAGGGGACGGAGGTAGATAATTAATTGCCCGAAAAAGAGGTTTTGGCTGGCGCTTTCTATCTCCGCTGAATAAATTACTTACGTTCAACCAAATTAAGCGTGAAATTATTTTTTCTGAAGCTGCTTCTCATTTAGAAAATCTAGAGGTTGTTGTAAGAAACTTTTCGATATAGTCTCGGACCGCACTATATTGGAATTACTTCAAAATTGCGCCCGAGTTATATACTTAACGAGTAAACTTTAGACCTGATAAAGTACACAACTTATATGTCTTAACTCCAAAGACTGTTAGTAGGAATCCATTCTAAAAATCGACCAAAACGTTTTAGCTCGTTCTCTAAAAAGTTCAACGAGAGAGCAAGCAGTGCATAATTTGTGTACAAAAACTTTCCAGATATCACACATCGATAATAAATTATCTTCTTGTCATAAACACTAGCATTATGAGCCCGTATACCGCCCCAGAGTTCGTCTTGTCAGCGAACAACTTGCAGGCTTTGACGAGCGATGACAGAAGCAACGAGGTCTTAATTCTTGGCGTCCAGGTAAAAAGGAGCCGCAAAAAACGCTCGCAAAACGCCCATGATGGCCGCGGTGACCGCGTGCAGGTTCTCAGCTCGGTCTGATTGCGGCGGGCAAATGCTGCCACGGGAACACTGCAATTCATCAATGTTACTGTCAGAGTTTCCTAAGCCTTGCCATTCTCGCAACAAATGATGGCCGTCACTTGGGAACTCGAGTATCGCTACCGCGCTCTCTAGCGCCTCCTTTCGTGCTCGCCCAAAGCAAAAAGTGGACTCGGGCTTCGGGGTGCACTTCATCGGGCGCACTTCATGCGGCTCATTTCAAAGTCTTTGCGAATTGAGGTTCTCTTCCATCATTTTGATGCTTACGCTTCAAGCTTGGAGAGCAGGTCCCGACGAAATAATTCATGTGTGAAGTTCTTTATGTTGACGGACTCGCCCAGCTTGGTGAGTTGCTGTGAAGAGGAATCTAATTCCAGTGATAAATTGACTTATTTCAACGGAAGAACAGGTTTATCCTCACATCGTGAGGGTGACCGCAAACCGGGAAGCAAAGCGAAAAACCTAACAATAAAAAGAAAAAACAAAAATCATTTTACTATTTTTCTTCTCTAAAGTTCTGCGAAATATTTTCTTCGACAATCCCTTCGTCAAGATTAATCTGCTAAATTGAAAATTAAAATATTAAAGTAAATGGGGATGATAATTCTTTGAGTCATTTAGATCAACTTTAATTTGATGGATTTTATTGGTTGTATGTATAACTCAAATCTTTCAACTCAAAATATTTTTTATCAATTGAAGAAGCAGAGGTCTATACAGNTTTACTGCAGCACGCACGCTATGGGTGTTACCTACATGGCCGTCAACAGATGATGACGAAAGATTTGCAGTTATATCACTAGCACTGGGACTTTTTCAGGCATACGCACAATCTCAAAAGGAAGCGTACAACTTTTGAACTCATGCGCACAGACGCATATTTCACGTAATATAGTCCACCAACGGGGAACTTTAAATCTCTACGGGAAGTTTATTCATGAAGACTGTGCGCAGAAAAATGATCAATTCGTATTACGATCCTGCAAAAAAATATCAAATTTTATTATCAGCGTGTAAAACAGAGCCATTCTACGCAATTCGCCGATACGTTTTTAAATCACCCTAAAAATTGATAGCGCGAAGGAAACTTCAGGATTGCGAGCTATAGTGCTTTGGCAGGTAGTGTTGTGGCAGGTAGTGTGGTGGCAGGTAGTGTGGTGGCAGGTAGTGTGGTGGCAGGTAGTGTGGTGGCAGGTAGTGTGGTGGCAGGTAGTGTAGTGGCAGGTAGTGTGGTGGCAGGTAGTGCAGTGGCAGGTAGTGTAGTGGCAGGTAGTGTAGTGGCAGGTAATCTACGAGTTGAACTTTCTTCAGGTATCCGTACTGGAAGTGTGTATCTTCTCAAATGTTCTTACTTCATTTGTCTCGCGAGAGTTAAGGGTTCTGTACCACAGTAAAAATTTAGGATGCCTCATGTGATGGTCCAAACATCTACACTTTGGAAATAATTTCTTCTATTCACCAGTTGTACCCGTTTTTTTCTAGATGAATCAAAGGGTCCAAATTCTGTCGATATCAAGTATTAAATAGTAATTTGCTCGATAGTTCAATCAAGTTATGAGTTATTGCTTTATTTCAGTCTCCATTTCTTTTCTACGAATAGAACTAATTAAAGACGATGAATTATTCTTGAAACGACAATTTAGTTGTTTGTATCTGAATGGAGACTGGTGTTGAGTTGGAGCATCAAGCTGTTTGTGTCTCAGTAGCGACTGGTGTTGAGTTGGAGCATCAAGCTGTTTAATCTTAGCTCTCAGAGCAGCCCTGGTTTCCACTGTACGACTTCTTGTCGAGCCAGAGCTGAGTGACACGTAATCCGATGTTGGCAGAGAGTTACTTTTAGTTTTTTCTCCGTCTCCATTTGCGTCGTGTTTTTGACATCGTTTCCACTTAAAATGTAGTGCTCATTTTTCATGCTTGAGACCAAAAGGGAACGTATATCGCAGGGAACGATGGAACACGGATCTTGGCAGCCATGGGTGAGGGTACCTGAATGTTTTGTTCATGTAGACTGTGAATAAATTATTTATGTTACTTCAGAGCAGCATGACCATGATACTTGGGAAAGTAGATTTTTTTTGTAAAACCAAATAGGGGCGTAGCCAACGAAACCCGCTGTGGAGCTTATGAGAGTTGTCCGTTAACTTGATTCGGGGAAATGAGATGTTGTAAGAGACAGGCCTGTATCAGTTTTGCTTCTTTCTTAAGCAGGCAAGCCAAAAAAAGCATTTTGCGTAGAAAAATGAAACATGTTTTTTGCGTTCTCACTGATGCCATTGCTTCAAGAAATGCCCAGTCACTTCTGGACATCGAAGTGATTTGTGGTGCGCTTCTGAAGCCCCGGAGGGATCCATAAAATGCATCTTCTGTTTGTTATCCAGCAATTTTGAAACAAAGCGACCCCCACTCACTGATCCGACACGGGAGTGCATTGTGACTGCATATTAAATGAGCCGTGGTGGGCAGCGCTTGCTGCTAATTTATGCGCCGGTTTTTGGTTTCGAAATTACAGAATGACACACCGTGAGGTCACTTTTTATGACTCAGTTGTAAGATTGATTTTTAATTTACATTGATTGCTCAAAACGAAACGCGCTGGGGAGCTGTTGCTGAGGCTGCGGGCTGCAGGCGAGGCGCCAAGAGATCGAACGGAAACCGCAAGGGGCAGCTCATTCTTTCAGTTTTAATTCTTCAAGTTTTTTTCATTTCTGGGCCTTTATTGATATATTGGGGTCTGAAACTCTGAAAGTACATTTGTTTTAAAAACAAAACATTTTGTAAAAAAGGCAATGAAGACGGTGATAATGAGCTCTTAATTCCAACACACATTTCACATCTTACAATTCATGGAATTTTCTGAGACGTAAATTCAAAATAATTAAGAGGCAAAGAAATGTGGCCTCGTGAGGAGCCGGGATGTCTCAGCATCCGCTTGTGAAATACCCGCACGCCCCAGAGACCCTTGCTAAAAACAGCTTCTGTTAATCGCGCTCTCACAAAACCGCGGTCGCTGTAGGAGTCTAGCTGACCATTCTTTGATGAGGACCTCAGCGAGGCGGCGGAGACGCCCTCGCGAGGGGCCCCGCAACGGCATTCCAACGGGGACCGGACCCGGCACCATACGGGACTGGGAATGTCCCTTACGGGGCTAGGAATGTCCGTTCCAGGCTCAGGAATGTCCTTTACGGGCCTGGAAATGTCCCTTTCGGGACTGGGAATGTCCCTTGCAGGCTTGGCAATGTCCCCTACCGGGCTGGGAATGTTGCTTACTGACCTGGGAATGTCGCTTACGGACCTGGGAATATCCGTTCCTTACGGGACTGGGAATGTCCCCTAACGCAGAGCTAATGGAATCACTCACGACTTTGAATCATAGATGAATGAATTTAATTACTCAGGACAATTCAAGTCGTTTATTCTTAAAAGTCAAGTTGCTCAGTTTCTTTCGGTCATTATTATGTAAATGCGAGTTTTATTCTGATTTTGTCAGCGTTTTTGCGAGTCTGGAAACTTTTTCCTTTAACGTTAGGCTCGGGCTACGACCATCAGATAATCCGCTCGAATGCAAATCAGATGTTTTCAGGTTTGTTCCAACGCAATTCCGAAATAAAGGCAATCACTTCATTGTCTTCTCTTTACTCGCAACAATCCATGGCTTAGCAATAAAAAATTCTCAAGAAAATCAAGCTCCCCGAGCAAGCTGGAAGAATTGTTCTACTGCATTATTTCTTCAAAAGTTTAATCGAACGGCACAGACACTCATAAAAAATGTGAGCTTCAGAATCTTTTCACATCGTAAGAAGCTTATCTCTCTCTCTCGCATATAACAGCAGTGATGCGTAAAATAATATACCTGCTGTACAGGCAGTTACATGTCCTTAGTCCTGGCGATTCTTCGATTTTCTCAGCCCTTGTTAAACATTTTCCGAATCAGACGGCGAAGCATGTCGAATGGGCAGTCCTGTGTTCCTCAGGACTCGATTCAGCATGAACCGCACGAACGTGGGCGTCGAAATGTGCCATTTTGCCTGCGCAGCGATCCCGTGTGAGACCAGGTCTTCAACTTCGCAAGCCTCGTACACCGACGATTGAAATGGCATTCCAATCACAATATCCAGAAGCTGCTTACAAAATTATTGACCTATTTTCTTTGAAGTTCTCGAAAGATTTGGCACATATTACGTTCAGAGAGATGTTCTAAGAAGTAAACTAGGTTACGGGTACGAGAATTTCCAAACTTAATAAAGGAAATGAAATAAATGCGTGCATGTTGTGAGTCAATTCACTAGCTCTTTAAGCACTCATTAGTATTTTTCCTGTACAAATGAGCATGACTAGAGGGTTCGCAACCCGCTCAGACTGTCTTGAACTCTTGAGATCCCATTTAAAATCTCTGCTCTCATCTAGCACGGAGAAGGTATCTGGAACCACGGTGATAAGGATCTGATGAGATAAGCATGGCCCCATCTTGCTTCCTTGCAGACAATCAGTGATGCATTTACGGAACACAGCAAAAAGCTTCCCCGTTCTTGGCACACGGAAAAAGAGCAGCTCAGAAACCACTTAAGAAATCAATTTGAACACTGCATGAACGCAGAGCAGCGTTTGCGCAGCATCTGTGCGTGAAACTCAGTAAACGACAATGAGAATTCTCTGTAGCCAGCTCCAATCACTACCACTTGTCACACAAAAGGAATATAACTCGAGGGTTTATTTCTGAATGCAAATACCGAGCCCTTCATTAAAGGTTACGGCAGCTCGTAACTTTTGTTTCGTTCGACTTTCAATAGAGTCTCCCGGTTTTAATGGGGTGCTCGACATTAATGTCTCGTTTTGAATCAGGTTTATAGAGTACCGAGCGAAGCATCTTCAAAAGATCGTATTACAGCTAGGTATCGGTGTTGAAGTCATCGAACAATAAGCCCGTCGAAGATTCCGAATTTACGATATTGAGAACCCGAGAGTAACTCGGGAGGGCTGCAACACCCTTAATTCATCAGAGTTAATGAAAATCAATTACAGACTCGTTGAGGCGCAGGACGGCAGGATGCTCTTGCTGGAGAAATTGTCGTTCGGCTGCCAGACATCAAGTCTGATGAAGGCATCACGGCGGCTGGCAGCCATCAGCGCACCATATGAGGCGGGCACCAGAGGGGCGTTCCTACAGTATTCTCTCAACCGTGTCTTGGCCGAGTGAACTACTGGGCTCTGTGGCGCAAATGGTAGCGTGATTGCTTCCCAGTGAGAAGGTTTCATGTGCGATACCTAGACGACGGGCTTCTCTTAAGGGAAAACATTAAGCACGATATTCCTAGGAAGGCGGCACACTAGTGCGGCTTCGGAAGTAGCCCGAGCTGCTTCCGAAGGGACTAAGAACACAACGTCATGTGAAACACCGTGCGTACAAACTTTGTTTGTTGGCTTAACTCCAAAAATGTGTCATAACATGGACCCGTATTTTCATAATATGCTAGACTGCCAATGACCCGTTGGGTCGTGCTTTTAATCACACAATATTTAATTTTACTCGTAGTATGTATCGGTTGGTATCAGAACATTCATGAGGGTACAGAAAAGCTAGAGCACTTTTCCAACATATGATCGGGATGGCACGAGTACTTCTAAAGCAATGAAGCTCACACCGCGGAGACACTGTTCGTAGAGCATCTTGTATCCGCGATATTTTCGCGCCTTACCTTTTCGTTTTTTGCCAAGAAAAGAGAAAAATTCCTAACTTCCAAAAATATTGCAGGTATTCGAATTCTATCGAAAAGATGGAAGTCATGATAAAATTTGGTGCTAATTCGGCTGTTTCCTCTCGTATTTATGAACGTATAACCGCACTGCTATCCTCCTTATTGAACTACCTGGACGCTGGTGCACACGCTTGCTCACGATCAATCATAGTCCTCAGACTTTGAGTAAAACGTAGATGTCTCGGAAAATTATTATCTCTTCGTCGAGTTAGACTCACAAGTCCACATTGAGGGTCATTCATAAATAATCTGACAATACGGTGTGCAAGCCGCTGGGTTTCATCACGCTGTCATGGAGAAATGAAGGTCGAGCCCATGGTTATAGAAGTCGACGCAAGAGGCTACAACCTGCAATTTTCTGATCAACTTTGCTGCTTTGTACTGGTTTCCTTCGTGGGAATAGCGGGCGCATCGAGAGCTGAATGGTATACTGAACAGGCTCTAACGCTCTGACTTTTGTTCGCTGGGAGTGACACATTTGTCGTATTTTATAGGAAACTATTTGGAGAACTCTATCGAGAATCTACATCGCTGAAGATAGTTGATCTTTGGGCTTGGTATGGCAATTATCGTACTTTTTCTCTCATATTCAAAGCACCAACGCTTTGCTATAGGTACCAATAAACTTATTAGGAGATACGATCGAATTCTGCCTTGTAAATACACAATCATTTACGTTTCTTTCATGTGATACGTATCAGTTTTATGATATCAACGTGTGGATGGCCAGAAAACATTTTTTATACTTGACCTCGTTACGACTACGCAGAAAATGAAAAGAAATACACACTTTACAAAAATAAAAGCAACACTCAGATTTACGTACATGGTTATTACACCTGGAACACCGTCTAAAAATAACATTCGTTCGGCCCGTCCCCACCCTCGTCCCCGCTCCCCAATTAGCATCGAGGGCCGTAAAACAAGACCAGGTCGCCGTCATGGCTGGACGAAGTTCTCACCCCACAAAGCTCTGCCAAACTTCTGTATTTGGTGTTATATTTACGGCGACCGCCCGACGGCTTTTTGCTGGGCCGTGCAAGAGAGCGCTGCTTGAGGTGCCGCTGCGCTATCATGGCCTCATCTGATTATTCTGGTTGTCGGCACTTGTTGACCATCGCAAAACAAGGCAATTTCAAAAGCGCATTGCCCAAGCAAGCAGATTCGCCTATATTTTATTCATGGAAGACAAACACTGTCATCAGCCGAATAATGAAAGCATATGCGGTCTCTAGTGCTCTACTTATCGACACTTGAATATTCGGCAAACACGGATTCCTTATTTTAGAAATTGAGGGCTGGTTTTCTTTGGTTTCCCGTAACACGGAACTTGTTTCGGAATTACAGAGGTGAGAAAATACGCAGGCTGAGCTGCAGGATCGTCTGCGCAGGTAACACGTAAATGCCATCAGCAAAAAGTACTGCTGATATTTTTATTCACGCTTGACTTAACGAAAATTCGATGCATCACCTCATAATAAACGCATCAATGTCTTAAAAAATTACGATCTTTACAGAATGAAGTGCAAAATGCTGTGAAATTGTGCGTGCCCTCCATTTGCATTCTAGCCTCTATCTTTATCGCCTTTATGAAAATTGCTGCTCATACAAGAAACTCTAATTTCATACTTACGATCTCGCCCAGGCCTTCATATGATCCGCCATGAAGAATGTGAGTATAAACCAACTCTCTTAGTTATCATCTGATTTCTTCCAAGCAAAAGAAGCGTCGTAATCACACCAGATCTAAAAAAGGCATCACAACTGATGTCTGATCGCCAGATTGGACATTATGGCCCATATCTCAGGAGACTCGAAGTTCTTATAATTTCGTGAGAGGGCATCAGCAGGAGCCAGGCCTCTGTATCAGTTTTGGGGACACGGAATGGTGTCGGTCTGCAGGTCGTTACCTTGAGGGGGCTGAAGCAGACCGCGCTCCGCTGATGCGCGCCTGCGGGGCTCAATCGTCTGATCTACCGCAGATGTTGCCGATGCGACGCAAAACTCGCCAAACTTTTAAAGTAAAAGAAATGTTATTCCGAGGAAGACGCAGCCGCGCTGACATTGTTCCTTCGTAACTGGGCGGGAAAAAATCGACACTTGAGCATTTTTCCAGAAATTTCCTTCGCTCTGGTGTGTACGACCGCCTTTTTGGTCACACGAAGATGAAAATAATCCGATACACCAAAAATGAAAATACAGAACCCATGTTGCCGAAGTGAAAATCACAATAATTAGATGAAAAATGATATGATATTCAAAACCTTCTCATTGAGATGCTGATGCTTGCTAGCTAAGGGTTATCATGAGGCAAACTGATTGGTTTTACGAGAATCGACTACATTACTGTACTGTATATGTTCGACCTCAAACTCATAAAAACCTTAAAATTTCTAGAGATATTTACTGCCAGTGCATCATTGCAATTGTCACTCATACACATACTGCCTTGCAGTCCCACGTATGTGTACTGTACTACGGTGTTTGCTTCCACATGCTGCAGCTACATCAAATAACGGGCAATGAAAATCAAAATTAGATAACTGCATTCAATTTTTTTATTTCAGTCATTTTGAATTTATTTCTGTTTAGCCCAGCTTTCGCAGTCTGTGTAGATTGTTGTGGCGTGGGGGTTTAATTTAGGATTTCAGAGTAGGAGTGTTATCGTCTACCTAAATAGGGAGTAGAATGATGTAATTTAGTGGTCCCATTAGCTATGTTTAAGTAGAGCGTAGTATTCAAATAAATTAGATTTTGAGAGTATCCGACATTTAATATCTGAAGTTCATATCTGCAATGCCGTCCTTGATCCTCGATAACCTCGATCACCAAATGAGAACGTGAAGTTTCTGTCCGATCGTTCAGTATATGAGTAAGACTTCATCACCTCTGCGATTGTAATTTATTTGTAGCATTAAGAAGTAGCTTGGGGAGACTGATACAAAAAAATGCAAGCAATCAGCAGTTATTCTTTCATTGATTTACTTGCTGGCAGAGATTTACAAAGGAGCTGGAAGAAAACTTCTCTCACAGAAATCTGCACACCATGAGTGGGTCAACATTCTCTCTCCAGCTCAGTACTGCAGCAGTAGGCGTGATGGAGAGGGTACTCGTGGCTAAGTGCCTTTTGTCGAATGAGAACTTAATTGGAGGGTCAATAACAGTACTTCATTATTAAGGATATCAAATTACCTCGAGTAGCATTTCAGCTTAATGAATTAGTGAATTTTTTCTGAGTTACGTTTACATCAAATAAATAATTAAAGCCTTATTAGCAGGCAGACCCAACAAGGACTACTTATTTTTAGTTAGACTGAGCATGGTACCGAAATTTTAAAGTACTCATGGCATCTGCACTCAAATTCTTATCTATTCTCTGTGTATCTGCGGAATTATTAGGCAGCTGAAGCAAGCGCACTCGTAGGATGAAGTACCGTGGACTTGTGCTGGGCATGTCACTGGTAGCACCTTCACAGCGTCAGATTTTCATGCAGCTGAAAACATTGAGAATGCATTTTTGATACACATTTGGGAACCGGCTTCGTAATATGAGCATGATTCATATTAATAAGTAAAGCATGCATTGAATTTTCTGTTTGTGCAACTAAGATTTTCTGAATCGCAGCTCGCGATCGTCATACGAAACAAGGAAAAATAGCGACAAAAACAAGACATTGAAGGTTTGAGCTAAAATGATCGTAACTGTTGTGTAAATAAACGTAAAACTTCACCATGAAAAAGAGCTGTAATTTTAGCTTTCAACTGAACACAAAAACTGAAGGTCTTCATTCACAAATAATTTGTATATAGTTATGCAATAGATATAATGCCCGCTATGTTAATCTCAAAGTTATAATCAGAGCTTGAAGAGTCGTCTCATTCTTCCTCTAATACACATATTTCGAATGTCCCATCCATGCCCAATTATGTGCCTGGGATGCCGTCAGCTTCATTAGGAAGAGAGGAGGTCAGGGGAACAAGCGTTAAATCGACGCCACTTCAGCGCGTCAGGAATTTGTGTCGAGCGCGTCGGCCGCCGCACAATTTTCCCCTGATGTTAACTTCGACGCATCGAATGTTTCTTGCTCATCACGCCATGATTTACACAAAATCTGACTCATGCATGATGTATTTCCCATCTTATAAAGAACGGCAGGCAAAAAACACTAGCGGTATCAAATGAATATTGGTAAATTACTTTCAATTGAGATGGATCAGTAAATTTTAGCCCTCACCGCTGTGGGCTGGAGAGTTTTCTTTCCTTAATGCAGCGGCACGTCCAAGGAATTTGTAATGGGCATTGCATTACAACAAAATTTTTAGCGTCTAATTTACCTCTTGATTGATTGTGTTGAGACAGAGTAAAATACTTGTAAAGCGCTCGTAGACGGGCAGACATACTTCATTGTAGCGTTAGACGCGAACTTCTAAGTTGCAGTTTGTGTTGCTGTGTCGCCTCAGTTGCAGTTTGTGTTGCTGTGTCCCTCAGTTTCAGCTTGTGTTGCTGTGTCCCTCAGTTGCAGCTTGTGTTGCTGTGTCCCTCAGTTGCAGATTGTGTTGCTGTGTCCCTCAGTTGCAGTTTGTGTTGCTGTGTCCCTCAGTTGCAGTTTGTGTTGCTGTGTCCCTCAGTTGCAGTTTGTGTTGCCATATCCATCAATTGCAGTTTGTGTTGCTGTGTCCCTCAGTTGCAGGGAGTCTGAACATTTCCCTCCCCAAACACAGCTCGTCACTAACGCCTTACTCATTACAGAAGCCGCTCTAAATCAAAGCAGTACAAGAATTGCGCCTTTTCTGTACGTCATCTAGAAGAACATGGCCGTTGTTAAGATTGCTGCGGGTGTTTGAAATAATATTTTTATTTTGGAGATGGCTCAAAGTAGATTCGAAGGGTAAGAATAACAATGTTAATGAGTTTCAAAATATGAATTCTATAACATGCTAATGTTGAAAATTTTCAGCCCCACAATCACGATCTGATTACGATCTGGTGAAATTTTGAAGTAAAGCGTGTTCATTCTCTCAACTAGATACCACTGTGTGTCTGTATGTGACTCGAGTGTAGCCTTGGCAGGAAATTAGATTCATAAGTCATTTGTGACTGAGATCGCCTCATTAAACATCATGTAGCTTGGATGTTGAAATTTGCTCGATTTGACGCACCTGTATTCTGCCTTGCACAGTTAATCCCTTCCTTGCTCTATAATGAACAATGAATACGTATTTGATCCGGTAAATATTTTTACTATCACCTGATTATTTAAAGCAAAATTGCCACGGCGGGTACAAAATTTATTCCTGCGTGTAGAGACTGCGATGGTGCGCGGCGGAAGCCTGCATGCTTGGTATCTTCTCCCCTATCTCATGACCCAAGTCATAAATCTGGCCCACGGAGGACACCACTCTTAAAACATTCATGGACAGTTTAGACGCATGCTCAGCACGCGTGTTATCAGGAGAGTACTGGAGGACGACCACAGGACTGGCTGCCCGTCTGGGTGCGATGCCGGCCGTCATGGTGACAGCGCTGGAAAGCTGGAAAGAGTGTCTCACCGTCCGAGGCCAAGCCTTGATACCTCCAAAATGACTCGGGATCCCACGACTCAGCCTCTTTCACATTTTTAGCCGATTCAATACCATCTATGGAGCGGGATCCTTAACAATAAACCACGAGCTAACAGGTTGCTTATTTAGATAATCCGCTACGACTCGATCGAGCTTTTATTATACGTAACTTCAACTTTTATATGCTCCCTTGTATTGATTCTCCTGGCATACAGCCTTTCTTTTAGGCTTGGATTAGCATAATTCACACACACACTGATTCCATGGCTAGATCAACGAACTTTTTATCGGAATGACTTAAGAGACTCTACAATCTGTCGATCGAAAGTTACCCGCAATTGCGGCCATTTAGGCGAAGGCACCAGCGCTACTCGAGAAGAAGCTTTGATGCTGATAATGCTACACGGCATCCTCGGCAGCTGTCGTTCTCATTCAATTAGCAATTACGTGCTAGCTCGTAGATCGAAGTAAGCTGCTGATCTTGGTTGGTTCTCGTGTAATAGCCGAGGTTCTGAAGTTCTCTCAACACATTTCGGTTTCTATTATAAATTGTACCGTGCTGGAGGAATGGTGATAAATTTCTCAGGACCGTTCATTTGAAAACATCGAGCCGTTTTCTCGATGGTGTCGACAGCTGCCACACGCTGCTTAAAGAGCGCGTCTAGATAAGTTGTACTTCATTGTACTATGCAATAGATCCAGAATATCTAATTTTCGATCCCTGGACATGCAACCAGCCGAGAGCGAAGACCTTTCAACGAGTCTAATTGCAGGTCGAGCAAGTCTCCGAACTTTATGCGGGCCTGGGACGCTCATATTGATGAAGAGAGGTGTTTGCTGGCTCTGTTTTCTCAGCTCATTCACAAGGCTGAAAAATTAAAGTACTAGTTTTCTCTGCTTCGAAAAAGATTCCCTTTTTCCCTCAAAAATAAAAGGTATAATCTTGAATTAATGGAATTCGGCTCCAATATTGCATCATTTTAATTCCTGGCCGGCCTATAATTAGTGGGTTGCACTTGGGGTGTAATTGCAGCACGATGACTTGTTTTTGGATCTCGCGAGGTGTTTTCTGGACGGAATAACTTGAATTAATTTTTGCAAGTGTTAGGAGTAGAGGCAAAAATGGCTTTAGGACGGGTCACCAGTCACTCACTGCGAGGGAATACTGAAACGAATCGCGAATGATCCTCACTGCGTCTTATTCTGTCTTATTCGAAGAAGTTAAAATTCAATTCGAGGTAATTAAAATTTTTTAGATTTGTGATGGAGAGAACAACTATGTTTACTGCAAATTATCGTAGCGAAATAACACTTTTTGAATTGCACAAAAACGTCAAAAGGGGCTGTCTATGAAAGTTGTTGTTCACATCAAACCTACGGAAAAACGGCCCAAATATCAAAATGACGTTGATAGCAGTGGGAGAGTCAGTGGTGCAGTGGGAGAGTCTGTGGTGCAGTGGGAGAGTCAGTGGTGCAGTGGGAGAGTCTGTGGTGTAGTGGGAGAGTCTGTGGTGCAGTGAGAGAGTTTGTGGTGCAGTGGGAGAGTCTGTGGTGCAGTGGAGGACTCTGTGGTGCAGTGGGAGAATCAGTGGGGCAGTGGGAGAGTCAGTGGTGCAGTGGAAGAGTCTGTGGTGCAGTGGGAGAATCAGTGGTGCAGTGGAAGAGTCTGTGGTGCAGTGGGAGAGTCTGTGGTGCAGTAGTGTAGTCTCTGGTGCAGTAGTACAGGCTATGGTGCAGTAGTACAGGCTGTGGTGCAGTAGTACAGTCTCTGGTGCAGTAGTACAGGCTGTGGTGCAGTAGTACAGGCTGTGGTGCAG